>CAUYRT010095773.1:0-22399 GCA_963574885.1 Lepilemur ruficaudatus
ACAAGAATGGAAAAACAAATACCACATATACTCATCATCAAATTGGTACTAATTGATCAACACTAATGTGCACATATGGAAATAATATTCATGGGGTTTCTGGCAGATGGGAGGGGGGCAGAGGGAATGGGTATATTCATAATGGGTGCGGTGCTCACTGTCTGGGGGATGGGCATGCTTATAGCTCTGATTCAGGCAGTGCAAAGGAAATATATGTAACCTAAACATTTGTACCCCTGTAATATTCTGAAATAAAAAAAAAAAGAAATAGAAGAGTTCAAGAAAAGTTCAAAGCATGAAGCAAACTCAAAAAGATACCTAAATATCTAGGAAGGAATTTCAAAGCACAGGGTAGCTAAAGATGAAATAGTGGAAGTGAAATGAATTGCTCCTATAGTTGTAGGGTTGAAGTTGTACCCAGGGTGTCTTTATTGCTATCTCAGGAGAAGAAGAGACAGCAGTATCTATGGTAAAAATGCATGGAGTCATTAGGAGAGACACAAGTTTAGAGAAGCAGATATAGTGATCCCAAGGCAAAATGAGGGTTTCTGGGGCTGAATTTCAGAAAAGCCTGTGAGAATTGCAGCTTCCTTTCAGTGACTTGCTAGTTTCAATTTTTTGCATGGCATTAACAGATTGTTTCCTAACTTTGGACATTTTTAACAGTTGAGGAACTTTTCTGTCAGTTCTGGTATAATTTAGAAAACACATATCCTTTAATTGAACATTCATTAAATCACTTGGCCAGGAATTCAAATAACAAAATGTCTATTATGGTATTCTGTGTATAATGGAACTTATGCAACTTGTTTTTTCTCAGTAGAGAGAATTGAAAGTAAAGTCAAAACCACCCCCAGATGAACAATTTTAGCACTTTCATTTTATCGGGAGAGGTGAGGAACATTCACATAGTGTATAGTCTTGAATTAATCTCCATTGGGTGAAGAGAGACAAGAGCTTATTGTTCTTATAACTGGTAAAATTTGATTTTATTGACACCCTAATGGTATGTCAATAGGTTAGTGTACCTCTCTATGCTGTAGTCTCACAGATTTCTTTCTATCTTTTTAAATTTAGTAGCTCTATGATATAGTCCCATGGATGCCTCTTTATGCCATTTTACAATCTTCTTCTAGAATAATAACTGTAATTTCAATGAAAACAACATATCACATGCTCTGTCTGCTACATGAGCATATCTATTTACCTGTAAGTGGACCACACCTGACACATTTTAGGTAATACACACATATACAAATTCAGTTTAGAAACTATACTGAAAAATACAATTCCATACGGGTAGACATTCTTAGTTTTTTAATTCATGGTGTATCTCCATGGACTGGCTTTGTGCCTCACACTCAGCATGAATGAAACAAGTACTTATTGAATGAGGAATGAGTGAACAGATTGATGAATGAATGGACAGATTAATGAATGAACGAATGATTGAATAAGTAAATAGTTACATGTAGCAACAAAAATGTTGATGGACATATAGAATTATAGAATTTAATTGCTGGGTGGTATCATCAAGTTCTACCAAAACGTAGTGTGGTAGACAGTATGAGGGACCCTCAAAAATGTTCAAGCCCTAATCTCCCATACCTGGAATATGTTACTTATATGGCAAGAGGAACTTTGTAGATGTGATTAAGTTTAGGATCTTGAGACAAAATGATTATATAATACTAGACTATCTAGGTGAGTTCAGTGTAGTCACGATGGTCCTAGTAGAGCTAGACAAGAAGTCAGAATAAAAAAAATTGTGGCAATGAAAGATAAAAGAGACAAAGATTACAAGATGCCACCCTACTGGCTTTGAAGATAGAGGAAGGACTAAGTAAGACCCACGGAGTGCAGGCAGCCCTTAGAAGCTGCAGACAATAAGAAAACGGATTCTCCCTAGAGCTTCCAGATGGAAACAGCCCTACTGATACCTTGACATTAGCTCTGTGAAACCCATTTTCAGATTCTGACCTCCAGATCTGTAGGAGATAAAGTTGTGTTGTTTTAAGCTACTAAGTTCATGGTAATTTGCCAAAATAGCAAAATGGAACTAACATTTTGGGTAGGCATCAGGATTGCATGAACAACGTATATATTATATAATTACCTCTGGAAATTCCTACTCAGCAGGTCTGGAATTGAAATCTGGAACTTGGAATTTACCAAGTGCTCTCAATATATCTAAGTCAGGAATTATCTAGGAAACCATTATATATTGCATCATATTAATTTTGTACTTAAATAAAAGCACAATGTTGAGATCTCAAGAACATTAATGCATACATAAGTACAATTTACCATGTGAAAGCATGTTTGGAAAAACAAGCCTAAAAAAAATTAAACAACTAAACTATATTCTAAATAAACACTATATTCTGTAACTATATATTGATATTTTTCCTCTTGCTTTTACAAAGTGAACAATGCATACTTTCACAGAGGGTGATTTGGGGAATACCTCCCATGCATTGTTTCAAGCAGAAATTCTCCATCTATCATTTCTGTTTGTATTACTTTATATCTCTCAAAGACATTCATGTTTCATCACAGGAAGCCAAAATCACCTTGTGTTATATCTGTGACTATGCATACCAGGATGCTTGCTTTACTTCCTCCCAAATAGAGTGTGGGTGGTTTTCTTTACCTCCTGTGAAGAGCATGCTAAATGGTGTGTTGTGAGGACATTTTTCTGTTTTATTCATATTATTCTGTGAACTATACTAACCATGGTATTATTAAATATGTATGTATATATAAAATATTTCAAGTTTATAAAAATTTTAGAGATATTCTATATGTATGATATGTTAGCACTGGTTGTTTTCTAAAAATATAATTAAGAATGTTAGGTCCAACCTCTTGGTGGACTGTCATCCTGGTTCTTTGGCTCCTTGCTTGGAAAATTCACAAGCAGGGCCAGTGCAATGGAGTGAGGCAGACAGGAGGCAATTCTGCTCAAACGGCTTTTATTGTACAAAACAAGGGAGCTATACAAAGTGGGAGGATGTCCCAGAGATGAACAAGTCAGTCTCCACCAGTGGAAAAAGGCAGTGAGGACTCCCAGGTGGTTTCCTTTTATTGGCCTGGCCCAAGGGATGACTTACGGGAGGTGTGGGATGTAACCAGATGATCGATATACATGATTGACATATGTTCTTACAACAAAATTGCAGCTCCATAGGTGCCTATGCCTCAACACCTCAAGTTCCTACTCTTTGCAGTTGTTAGCTGGGTTTTCCGGCAGTCCCTTTCCCCAGCTCCTCCGCCCTAGGAACTGCCCTCCTGGACCGTATCTGCCACCTGAAGATTTGGTCCCTGCTTAGCAAAAATGACATTCTAACACTGCATTAGTGACTTAGTTAAAATTAAAGCCACTAACAAAAAAAAAAGAAAGAAAGAAAGAAAGAAAGAAAGAAAGAAAGAAAGAAAGAAAGAAAGAAAGAAAGTAAGAAAGAAAGTAAGAAAGAAAGAAAGTAAGAAAGAAAGAAAGGAAAGAAGTTTTAAAAAAATCATAAGTTACCAAAGGAATCCTCAGAAATGGTTTTTCCAAAATAATACTTTAGCATCTTAAAGCAGGTATTTGGGAATCATGTTCTATTACAGATCAACAATTGGAATTTAAATGCTATGTTCCTGTATCCTTCACTCCTTTAGTATCATTTAACACCATTGCTATTTAGTTATTTTAAATTTGACATAATTCCTAATATGAACATTGCCTTTGCTTCATCATCTCACTGTATCACTGTCTCTTTCTTTAAAAAGAAGATCTCTCCATAGGAACATATTTCAGTATAGATGCCCAACTTCCCCCTTTCAGAACTATTTATTCAAACTAGGTGAGATCTGAGACTTTGTTATTTTCATTTTGTACACAGGGAAAGAATGGACTCAGAGACACACAGTTAAAAGTACTGTTATCGTCATCTGTGCTTCTTCCTACTGGAGGATTGAAGCCTTTATTTTAGTAAATATATTGAATGTATTGAAAATTGGAACCCCATTAATAGGATTCCAAGAACCCTTACTACTAGACCTCGATTCTGAGCCTCATTGTTGGCATAATAGGATATTGTCTGAGACATTAAGCTACTAGATCTATGTTGGGGACACTTGCTTCACAACCTGATATGATGGATTAATAATGAGGAAAGAAAATTTGCCCTGTTTTTGCCAGTGAGGCTCTTGAGCATTCTCTATTTTCTCCTCATTCCTGCTTTAATGATTGTCGAGAATATTTTTCCTGCCAGATGTACATGCAGCAGCAAAAAAAATGAAGCATCTCTCTCAGCTAATGAGCTGCAAAATATAAAAGTTTGGGGCAGTCTCTATGGAAACTTTTGAAAATGGTGACCTACCAGCACTGAATGTGTATGAGGTGACAATTCCTCCTAGATGGTAGACTATCATAGATGGGAAATGGTAGGACTTTATGACAGCCCCTAAAATTATTTCTGCCTCAGTTTCCATCACTATAAAGGCATAATCATAAATTTGCTGTCATATTATCAGGATTAATGAGATAGCCTTGAAAATTACATTAAATTCTTTGGAAATAGACATTATATAAATAGCAAGCACTCCATTAAATGGACAAAATCTTGAGAAAGAGTGGCTAAACTTAATATATAAAATGTGGTCTGAAATTTAAGTAACTGTCCAGAAATCAGGACTTTAGGTCAATTACAGAACATGCAATGTATGTCATTTGAGAAAAATTCTACAGAACATTTTTTCTTCATTTCCAACATTTACTTATTATATGAAGGAGATAATTTAACATTAAATAAGGACATAGTCACATTTCCTCCATGTATCATTGCAGGCTGCTAAAAAAAGAATTACATTAAATTGGTAGTCAGAATCTTTCCCCAAATTATGATAATTGGATCTCAGATTCAAAGGACACCATTTGATAATAAAGAAATCGTTAGAGGGACCTCAGTATATAGTATTTTGCATTTTTTAGGTTTTACATAAAGGTCACTCCAAAAAGAGATCAAACATTAGCCCAAAACATATACCTTAGTGGCATGCACCAGTAGTCCCAGCTACTCTGGAAGCTAAGGCAGGAGGATTGCTTGAGCCCAGAAGTTTGAGGCTTTATTATGCCATGATCATGCCTGTGAATAGCCACTGCACTCCAGCCCAGGCGATAGAGAGAGAGACCTTATTTCTAAAAAAAACAAAAACCCCACAACATATATCTGATATTTAGCTCAAAAATGCCATGTACTAATTGTCTATATTTCTGTTATTCATGCTGACATAATTATTGTGAAGTCTCCTTGCATGTAGTAAGAATCAAGTGAGCATTTTAATTTTTTTTAAATACCCAAGTACTCGGTTAGAATATTCTGATGGATTTGGGCTGGAAAAACAGCTAGAACAAAAGCTATATGAATTCTCCATCATAATCAATATGCACAATGTTAGTCTTATGTAAGAATAACTCAATAGTTAATCAATTGTGTTTTTATCAAGCAATACAATAGTAGGACTTTTAGAAGACATGCTTGTACTGGGATCCAAGGAAGCCTAGCAGTTAGTATGGAAAAGAAGCAGACTCACATAGAACATCTTAAAATTTTGTCACTGGTAATTTTAGTAGGAAAGTTGTTAATAACATGGCATGTTTATAACATGGCAAGTTGCTTAATCAAGGGAATCTTCCTTGAGTTGAGAGCTGTGAACTGCAGTGTGTTTTGCTGGAAATATATCTGTCAGGGGCTATATGAATTATCCAAACAAAGGGAAAGAAAAGCAATCATCACTTACATAGAGGAAAGGTTGAAGATGAGTGTTGCCTAATACGGTATCTATAAGAAAGTAAAAACAAATCAGGATGAGGATGACACATGATCCCGAATGTAAGACATACAAGATACTGGAAAACTTTTTGGACATACAAGATTCTGAAAAACTTTTTTCTGAGTGTTTCACGTTGATTTGTGTAATCCCTCTCCCAACACCCACTGCCCCATGATCTCTTCATAACTGCTAAGAAATCTTGGGAGACCCCAGGGGAATATAAGCAGAGTTAAGTGGGTTCACAAATTTCACTACGACCTACCTGTTACCCAGAATAGTTGGTATATCAGTCTGGATAAGCATTTGGTACAGATTATGTAAATTAAGATTCTCCTATAGAAGATAATTAAAGTTGACAAAAGCAATAAAATTAACATATTCTTCAACAAAATTTCCCCATGTCTCACTTGGGTAAATAAAACTCCTAGGAATATATTTATAACTAACCACTTTATAAGTTCATTTATCCAAAAATATTTTGTCTGTGTATTAACTCTGTATACTCCCCTACGTGCATACACACACACACCCTAAACATATTATTCTGTTATAAACATATGCCAGGAATTGTGCTGGGCATTTTACACAACTGTATTCACTCCAGTTCTACCTTTACAGAGGTAAAACATTGAAGAATAATTTTCAATTAATATTGACAAAATTCCTCTTTTGTGAAGTATTTCACTAAACAGTTAACAGTTCATAGATGAGCTATGATAAAGAGTGTTTATTAAAATGTTTACACATAAACTACTTTGAAACCCAATGGCAATGGAGTAAATATCACAACTAGAAAACAGCGTGGAAATTCATCCCAGAATGGAGAATACTAAGTGAGTATTAACTAATCATTCTATTTAAAAACCAAAATTCCACTTGAACCTTGAGAGTATACCTCTGCCCCTTAAGTAAAAACACACTTTGGGCATTGTTTACTGCCTCTTGAGTGAAAATTATGCTCAGTTCATCAGCTAATGATGAATTTCCAAATTCCTTCTTCCAGGGCCTTCTTTCAGGTTCCCCTTGGCTCACCTTCACTACAGACAGATATTGCAGTGTCTCTCATAATGCAATATCCTAATACACAAAAGTGAAATATCATTTAGATGATTCTTTAAACCATGCCATTTTAAAAACTATGGTCTTCTGAGCTGATGGCAATGTTGGAGCATACAGAAATAAAGAAACCTTCCAAGATCAGCATTCCTTGTGGCATGGAACTGTGGTACAGTACGTGGTAGGTAGAGCTAAAGGATGAAAGGATTATAAAACTTATTGTACATGTTTCAATTTATACATCAGCATTTCCAAAATGTTATATCCCAGATCACTAATTTCTACATTCGTTTTGGCTATGTGTGTATCTAAGTGTACCAAGCTTCAGTTAAAAGTCCTTCTTAATTAGCTGCAGCTGCTTTATCCCTTTCTTTAGATCATTTATAAATATGTAAGTATGTTTATATAAATTTGAAAATCTGTGTAAATATATTGTTACACATATCTGGCATATATTTATATATGTGTTATATTTATTTCCAAATATACACTCTAACAACCATAATAAATGTGAAATACAACTTATACAAGAATATATTTTAGATTATATAATAATTCAAATGTCATTACCTCCCACACCAATGACCTGTCTCTTTACTTCTAGTCTAAAGAAGGTATCAAGAATTCTGCTTTCTTATACATGTTCTACTTTCACTCACAGTTTACTGGTTATCAACTATCTGTAGTGAGGAGCAAACGTATATTTCTTTATTTAGAATATTGACCCTTGGGGGAGGTATATTTCAAAGGCAAATCTTTTTTAGGCTTGAGTGGCTCAACTTTAAACTATATAATTCTAATTTTCTTTTTTCAGTTGGGGAGAATTACAATGCAATTTCAAATTCAATTCAAGTCCCTGACCCTGATCTACTGTATCATAAATATATCCAATCCAATTACACTCATGATCAAAGAATGATTTCTACTTATTTGGGGATGATTCTTTTTATTATTTCCTAAAGATAAGGTAGACTTAGTGAGTGGAAGACTAGTTATATGGGAGAATAATAGCTTACAGGACAAGTTTTCACCCAAGTACCAGAAAAGGCCATCATACTTTGCTGATGAAGTTAAATGTACATTTCAGTCCAAGTATTAAATCCCTGACTCTTTTTAATACATTAACTTTTTAGTGCAGTAGGGCAGGCTATAAGTTAACAATATTTCATTATTTCTCAAGTAAATCAATTCCAAAGATCATTACTAAGACAGTAATATTCCATGCATTTTCATTATCTGCCAAGTGCTGAAACCCAGAGTCATCTTGTCACAGAAAATAAAAATATACTGGAATTCTTTTTAAAGCCTTTAATGCCCAAACTATGGAATATATCAGTTAAGAAAAATGGATTAGGTGGGAGAATGTCATGATTCATGGATCTGTTTTATTGTTTTGTTTTGTTTTTGAATTTTAAAAATATTTATTGACATATGGATATTACACTCAAATACACTGTATTTTCACTTACATTTAAAATACATTTCCTGCAAATGGTAACACACATTGGTAAGTAAAGTTACTAGTACAGACTGACCATTGAAATCCCAATGAGAGTTCCAGGAGAGTGAGCCCTTTGAATATCTATTGCATAGCACAGTGCCTATAGTTAAAAATAATGTATTATATATTTATAATAATTGCTGTAATATTATTGCAATAATATTAAAATAAATTGCTGAAAGTACATTTTAAATGTTCTCACCGCAAAGAAACGATAAGTATGTGAGATGATGAGTATGTTAACTAGCCAGATCTAATCATTCCACAATGTATGCTTATATCAAAACATCACATTATACCCCATAACTGTATACAATTATTATTTGTTAACTATAAATTATTTTGTTAGTTAAAAATAAATAAAAGACAGTGTGTAAATTCTTTTTTCCTTCATTTACTACCTATTTGACCTTGGCCAAGTCACCTAACCTCACTGTTCTATTGTTCTCTTCTTCAAAAATAAAACACTGAGCATGCTTCCTCTCTCTCCACCCCCATCTCTCCTCTCTCTTCCCTTCTCTCTCTCTCTCTCTTTCTCCCATCCTCATAAAAAAAAGAAGAATAAAACATAAAATGTAACTGATTAAAGAAAAATCAGAGGAAAAAAAGAATGAATTCAAGCAAATTAAAGTGTGATGCATACACATATATTATGAACTGTCTATGAATCTATCTCTATTATTAAGTTTGCTCTGAGAATTTTGCTCTGAGAATATTCTGTATTTTTTCTTTTTATAGCTTTCTTTTTTCTTTTTTTTTTTTTTTTCTGAGACAGAGTCTTACTCTGTTGCCTGGGCTGTAGAGTGCCGTGGCATCAGCCTAGCTCACAGCAACCTCAAACTCCTGGGCTCAAGTGATCCTTCTGCCTCAGCCTCCCGAGTAGCTGGGACTACATGCATGCGCCACCATGCCCGGCTAATTTTTTTTCTATATATTTTTAGTTATCCAATTAATTTCTTTCTATTTATAGTAGAGACGGGGTCTCGCTCTTGCTCAGGCTGGTTTCGAACTCCTGACCTTGAGCTATCCACCCGCCTCGGCCTCCCAGAGTGCTAGGATTACAGGCGTGAGCCACCGCATCCGGCCTTTATAGCTTTCTTGAGTACGTGGCAATATCAGCTATATTTTGGCAGATTACTTATCTGTGACATACTGTACCTATTCATTTGGAGGGCAAAATCAGTAGGCTCCTTAAGTCCAATAAGATTAGTAATGACTTTGCCTGTGCATGCTTTTAGTTAATCAAGATTGTTTTCAGGACAGTAAGCCCCACAATTAGCTTTCAGTGGAATTTGATTTGTAAGAATAAATCAGTGCTTTGGAAATGTCATGTTCTTATTTTAATGAGTTTATAATTAAGTAGAACACAGGTTGTTTTCTTTACAGAATCCCACCCACAAGAATTCTATTGATTTACTGTTTAATTATATGAAATAGCACGTCAGGGTGAAGGTAAAGCAGAAAACAAATTATGATCTAATCTAAGATGTAGATCTATATTAGACTGAGACTGCTGACCTGTGAAACACATTCAAAGAGTATTTACAAAATCATTTCTATTGTCAGAATGATGAAGGACATTTCTGAGTGTTGCTGTGGGGACTGAGATATCAGAAGTTTCCAAAAGTACTCACGAACTTAAAATGCTAAAATAATTTATGCAGATTTGCATTAATGAAATGTATTTTGTAATTGTAGAAGGAATAGTTTAATATTCCTCAATTTTTTTAATAGAAAAGGAAGTTTTGGAAACACCGATATTGAATGTAGAGGAACTAGTGAAATTAAATGCACAAATATTGAAGATTACAGTTGAGCTGGTATGTATATTAAATATCATTGCTGTTACTAAAATTACTTCGAAACTGTTATGTTGACATGGATCTTACTTACATGGCAGTCTTCCTCAACCAAGGTATCTTCACCTTTATCAATTAAAATAATGTCTATTTAGAGAGCAGGCGTTCATAGGTGTAAAGCAAGAAATTGGTTAATACACTTTTGTTTCTCCAATTATGTAACCAGAATCATTGAGTAGTACTTTATATTGGGTCTGGTATAACTCTAAAGAGGAATTACAATTAAAAATTGCTTTTTGGAAGCTAAAAAATGAGCAATTTTGATACAATTTAACATGGATGCAGTGTATTATAGGACCACCAAGGAGAACTACACACAAAAAAATGATAATTATTTTTATATGAATTACAGCTATTTTCAGAATAGTAACTAAGTAAATATAAGCATCAGCTTATTATAAAGTCAATTTATAAAATATTGTGATTAAAATATAAGATGTATTTTAAGAGTAGACAAGATTGAAAATATGAGTTAGTACCAAGCTAGGGAGAACCTTGAAGGCCAAGCTGAGCAGCTGGATAATTTTTAGCCTCTTGAAAAACACTAAAGTTTTCTATTTACTCTTTCCAACTCTCAGGGAATGGCTTGTATAAAGAATGCTTAAGAAGTTTAATTTAAAAATAAAATGTCTGGAATAATCCTAACTGGGCTATTCTCATGTACTTTGTCTTGGAGGTTCCAGAAATCCAATGACCAATAAGTCAAAAAAGGGTAAATCTGGAAGAATAGGCAAATTAAGAAAAAATCAGAATGTCCTCCAACTGATGCCAAGGAAGATGTATACCTAGGTAAGGCGCAGAAAAATATTCTGAGCGGCATGTGGGCAGAAAGAACAGCAAGTGGGACGTTACTGAAAGAGGAGTACCTTCATTGGCTGAAATAGTCAATAGATCCAAACTCATGTTTATTTGCTATTAATTATATTTAAGTAACCCAGAGCCAGTCACATCTTTCTGCTCTATAGCTTTTTAAATAAATGTCACCTCCAATAGGTGCATCTACATGTACACACCTAAGAAACATTACCACAACATATGATCTTCAAAACCATTATGTTAATCTTGACTCCAGCAGTCTGAGATGGATAGAAACATTGAGCATTCAAGGTAGTATGTTGTAAGTCATGGAAATCAGTAAGTTGATAAGCCTCAGCAAAAAGGGAAACCATAGCTTTGCCTCCTGCTGTGTTACATTATAGGAGAAAATGTGTCTGTGACATATATAATCTAAGGTCAAAATGAGCTTCTCTAAAAAGATTGAGATATATCACATTGCTCTCTGTGGAGTCCCTTTGCTAAATGAGGGCAATGAAATCCTTCAACTTCTCAGCAGCCAGACAGATGTTTGTCTTTTCTAGATTACCCTAGGTGCCAATGAATGCCAAAACTGCTGGAAGAAAAGACACCTTACTGATTCGGGGAAGTATCAAAATTTTTTGACTCAGACATTTTGGATCCTGATTCTTTACTTCTGACTACAATGCCAATGGAAAAGAAGAGACTGGAAAAAATAATTTTATGGGATAAATTGGTAGTAAAGTATTAAAATATGAATATGTTCAAGAAAGTACATGATAAATCCATGGAAAATACACATATTCTGGGTCACAAAGATAAAAATGACAGATGGAGATACATCCATTAATTCAGAGATCAATGTAAAAAAAAAAAAAACCCAAACAATAGTTAACTTCAAGCACATATACTTCCCATATGCCAATAATGCAAAAAAAAATATGAAAATGTCTCCTTAATCAGCATATAATTATATGTTTCAAGTCCTAAATGGAGAAGCAATAGAAATAAACTTCAAGAAAACATAAGACATTTTTCATCTATGTAAAGACTTCCAATTTACATGTGTTCATACTTTGTCTCATTTAAGTTTTATGATTTCATTGATAGATTAACCCCAATTTGAAGTTCAGAGAGGGTGAGAAAATTAGTTTTCAGAAAATAATAAAGGATATGTCCAAGATGCTGAATTGGGTCTAGGTCTTAGGACAGAAAACTTCAAACTTTATGTTGATTCAAATATAGCACAATTCTTTGAAATGGGGGACAACTGTATTCATTAATCACTCTTAGCATTCCACCTCCTCATGTTCTGTATTCTTTTTTATGTTATTCTGGATAACAAAAAAAGAAATATGGGCATGATAATGTTTAAGTATAGTCATCTGTTACTTTGATAAATTTGCATGTTATTTATGGAAATTAAAATACTATAAATTTGATAAACTTTATCTTCTGTCTTCTATGTTATACTGTGTGTCTTAGTTCTATTTCTGCTTGCTATAACAGAAAACCTGAAACTGGGTAATTTATAATGAACAGAAATGTATTTAGCTCACAGTTCTGGAGGCTGGGAAGTCCAAGAGCATGGTGTTGGCATCTGGTGACGTCCATCTTGCTGTGTCATACATGTCAGAAGGACAAGTGAGTGTGCAGGCCAGAGAAGAAATCAGGCCAAACTAACATGCTCCCATGATAAGGACACTCTTCTATTCACAAAGGCTCCATCTTCATGACCCAATCACCTCTTATTAGATCCCACCTCCCAATTTTTGCATTGGGGATTAACTTGCCCACGCATGAACTTCTGGGGGACACATTCAAGCCATAGCACAAATGCATCCAGTTTCCCCTGTATTTGGGTCATATCTAGATCATTTTTTTTCATTTAATCATTAAAAAAATAACTAATAAAGTTTACTTACAGAAAAAAATTATCTATCCACATTAAAAATGCCAAGCTCTTACTCAAACATTCTGACATTTTAATGTCAAATGAATGTTAGCACTTCAAGAAAGTGTCTTAGCAAAACACCTACAATTGTACCAAAAAGTCTATACAAGCTAATAAAGAAACAAATTATATACTAAATTTAAATTGGACCTTATAAAATCTTCAGTGGAAAAAAAAACTGGGAGAAGAGATCAGCTCCTAGAAAATGATTTCTTTCTAATAAAACAATACTTTATATAAAGTTTTCATTCTAGGCACATGTAGGAAGTTTGTTATTACACTCTATCCAGATTTTGCCAAAATAAAAGAAAAGAAAAACAGATTTTTCTCTCTGGAAAGATAAAACAAAAGAAGAAGATAGCTGACTGCACTCATAGACAGTTGATATAAGAGGTTTTTTTAATACAATGGGCAAAAACTGATTTCTTATCTAGATTAGTCTGGACAGAAATTTTGCATAGCAGGAATACTTCATATTCAAGTATAACTTCCCTTAAAATGTGAGAAAAGAAAAAAAAATTATTAGGGATTGGATATTTGTGGAAATGTTTCATAGATATGCATATAGTACTATTTTTTCTATAAACTTATGAAAAGGATGGCATCAAATCTTTTGAATTTTGTGCAGCTTAGGGACATATAGTGATTAATTACCTCTTTTTCTATGACATTGATACAGTTTATAATTGCCTTTACAATTGTCCTGCTGCATTTTTTGCCAAATATCTTCCAGAGAAGTTTATCCAAACCTTTCTGATCCCACCTATATTTTTTTCATTTTAAATTCTTTCAATCAGAACACTTAAAATAATAATAATAATAATAATAATAATAATGATATCAACCAGTTTTCTAAGCCCTTGTCTGCTCTCATTCCAAACAGGATCTTCTTATAATCCAGATTTTTTTTTCTTTAAGAGATTCATGGCTGATAGACAATGTGATGTTAGTGAATTTTCCTGGTCCAGAGTCAGACACATGAATTCCCAACATTCTTATCTTGGGAAAGGCAGAAAAGAATAGCCTGGGCATTACATGGAGAAATTAAACTTCAAAAATTTCTCCTTACCTTCTACCTGGCTCCATCCTTCAAAACACAATCAGCTCCTGACTGGTCCACCTCAGGACTAAGCTTTAATATAATCAGAGGTTTCTAGATAATTACTTTGTATGCTTATAAAACTAAGCCTGAAGACTAGGTATCTAATTACTATCTGTGTGAGTCAGTTCTGGCTCCTATAAGAAAATGTGTTAGACTGCATAATGTATAAACAATACAAATTTATTGCTCACCATTTTGGGGGCTGGAAAATTCAAGATCAAGGCAGCAGTAGATTCAGTGCCTAGTGAGCGCCCATTTCTCATAGCTGGTGCCCTCTGTGTGTCCTCACGTGGCAGACCAGGCAGAAAAGCTCCCATCGTCCTCTTTACAAAGGCACTAATCTCATTCATGACATGGACCCCTTATGACCTAATTGTATCCCAAAGGCCCCACATCTCAATATGCCCATATTTGGGATTGGGTTTAACATATGAATTCTGTGGAACACAAATAACCACATCATAGCCTTCTATTTAAGTTCAATTTTTATTTTACTACTTGAGAAAAAAGGTACCTAATACAAGAAAGAAAAGAACTTGATCTGTATAAAGTTAACTTTGAAACTTTTTTCCTTTTCTTATTTTAAAATGAAATATACTCAAGAGCTGACACCAAATATAGTATTTATTTTATTTACTTTTGACCTAAGTGGAAGTAAACACATTAAACATATGTACAAAATTGCCAGTACACAGATTTCCAGAGGAATTTTTTTCTATCTTCTCTTCTCAATTCGAGGTAAACACAGATATCACATAGAACGGTGTTTGTTAATCTAATTGAAATAAATAACATTTTTGTTTATTTGCTTATTTAATTCCCTACTGATTATAGGCCAGGCCAATATTTTTGTAAAAAAAAAAAAAAAAAAAAAAAACAGAGAGAGGGAAAGAGAGGGGGGAAAGGAGAGAGCATGTGCACATGCATACTTGGATTTTAAACTTATGTCAAGTCATTCTAGAAGTTTCTAAATTGTTCCTCTCAAATTCTGTACTGGAGAACATTATGTTACTTGAGATAAGCCAGGCAAAGGAAGACAAACTTGCATGTTCTTACGCATATGTGGGAGCTAAATAATAAAAAACAATTGGTCTCATGGAGAAAGAGAAGAATGATGGTTACCAGATGCTGGGAAGGGTAGTGGGAAGGGTAGCAGGAAGGGGGAGAAAAAGTTGGGATCGTTAATGCGTGTAAAAATATAGCTAGATGGGTAAATAGAATAAGCAATATTTGATAGCACAACAAAGTGACTATAATCAACAATTAATTAGGGAATACTTTAAAATAACTAAAAGAGAGGAACTGGAATATTCCTAAAACAAACAAATGATAAATGCCTTAGGTGATGGATACCACAATTATCCTGATTTGATTAATTCACATTGTATGTCTGCATCAAAACATCACATATACCCTATAAATAGATACAACTATTATGTACCCATAACAACTAAATATTAAAAAAAATAAATTCTTTACTAATTGAACAACAGATCAGTAACAGATTACAGATAAGAATGAGTTTACACACTGCACTGTTAGAAGCACTACCAGAAGAGTATTTTAATTATTTACTCTTGTTCTTATCTATCCTGTAGGACTATGACAACTTGGAACTCTTTAGTGAAGGCTTGTGCCTTAATTGTTGCATCCCTAGTAATAGAATACTGCCTGAGACTCAGTACGTTACTAATAAACATTAGTACATTAAATGTATAAATTATATGATCAAAATCCTTTCAAAATACCCTAGAGTCCTGGACTTTCCTACCTTGGAAGAGCCAGAAAAGTAGAATCAAGTACTATGGTAGTATAAAGAAAACAACAAAAATGTTTATATATTTATTCCCTTACCTCAAAATCCATATACCTCAGGAGCAACTGGAATTAAATTCTAGTAACTTTCATCCCCGAAAGATCATTTGTGGATACAGCGGGTTAATCCAGGCTTTGAAAGTGGAAGGCCCTTAGAGTGGTTGAGCCTGGGCTGAATCCCGAAACAGACACTCATGGGACACACTCTGGACTGAGCTTTGACAGGCCAATTCCCATTTCTTTCAGATGGGCACACTGGATCTACCTTGTGTATTTGTCTGCTTGGGCTGCCATAACAAAACAATACATACTGAGTGGCTTAAACAACAGAAATTTATTTTCTCACAGTTCTGGAGGCTGGAAGTCCAAAATCAACGTGCCGGTAGGTTTGGTTTCTGCTGAGGCCTCTCTCCTTGGCTTGCAGAGAGATCCATTCCTGCTATGACTTCTCATGGTCTTTTTCTCTGTGCATGCACACTTGTGTTTGGTGTTTGTCTCTTTCTCTTCTTATATGTATGCCAGTCCTACTGGATTAGAACTCTGCCTTGATGATGTTATTTCACCTTAATTACCTCTTTAAAGGCCCTTTCTCCAAATACGGTCAAATTTAGGGTGAAGGCTTCAACCTATGAATTTTGTGGGAGGCACAATTCAGTCCATAAACACGTTGGCATGTTATTGTAAGAAGTTAGAGACAATCTATAGGAAGCATACTTCATAGCACTGACCACATACTGAGTTATCATTTACTACTATTACTAATGAAATTTATTGTTACACTATGTGCTATTCTTTCACCAACTACAAAGTTACGTACTACGTATTTGTAAACTCCCATAAAAGCCAAATCCAATTACATGAATGCTTTAAGGAAGAGGAAAAGATCAGTTTTCTTTGAAAAGAAGAAATATCCTTATTAACTGTAAGCCTACATGAGAACCGTGATACATGAAAAAATATGTTGATAATAATAATAATGGCAATGGTTTAAATTGTCAGACTTTAAAGCAGAAAATGATGGCCTAGGTCATCTGATCTCACAATTAATGACACTGACATTTTAACCTTGCCTTAGTATGACGTATTAGCAAGCATCCAAACCTACCAGGGATTTAATTTTTACCAATGTTTTTTTTCCAGAAACCATGATGATTACTAATCAACAATCATATTTTAATAGTGTCTTCATAGTGGTTTCCTTATACAGTGTGAATAATTGCATACCATCTGTATCACTCAACTTTTATAACAAACCTCAGACAGTGAATTAAAAACTAAATGTGCTAATCTATTCACTGCACTGAACTCATGCATGAAATACAAGGGAAAGTCAAAGAAGTTATCCATTTATTTACATAGCCTTTATTTTTTTTATTCTATTCTTTCCTAAAGCTTTTTAGTCTATCACTTTCCCCACTAAACATCAATATAGCAAGTGGCAACCTAGGGCTCTAGCTGATCCTATTTGTGGACTCTCTATTTCAATTTTTTTTTTTTTTTGATTCAGAAGTGGAAGGAAAACTTAATGGTTTGCCCCATCCTTTGCCCTGAAATAAATACGAGTATTTTGCAGAGCTTTGCACCACTCTGGAAAATTTTCTATTTCTATTTCTTCCTCCTCAAAAGAGGACTGTAATTATAAAAGCCAAGAAGCTAAGGCCAAGTTTCCTAGCAAAGTGATAAGTACTGAAAAATTACTTACCAATGAATACAGTAGCTTCTATTCAGGGCTATATTAGTTCTTTCCTATTATGAGTACTAAATTGATGTAGCATTAAGACAAGAGCTGTGATTTTCTCAAAATTTGTTCATTTTTATACTTTGAAATGATAAAAACTCCTCCCTCTTTCCTAAACTAGAATATGCTTCTAGTGCATCTGTAAGTGTCCCCAAAAAGCAGAAAGATAATGCTCAGAATGAACAGTGTTTATGGATCTAAAAACATTTTTGAGCTGTAATGTGCAAAGGCTAGATATTGTGATCTAGTGACAAAAGGATCAAAGGTTTCACCCAGAGGATTTGGAGCACAGAACTTATCGAGGAATAAACTTAATGGCCAAGTCCCACAGGATGTTTGGAGGGGTGTGCTGATGACTGGAAACTCCCGTATGCAGAGTGTCTTCTGCCGATTTCTGTCCACTCACTGTGCAGTTTTGTAATCTCTCCACCCTCTACCCTCCCCAATAAAACCATCCCTTCCCCACAGTGGTTTTATTCAAAGCGATTCAGTGGGTTTGGAGTTAAGCAGGTCAGTTTCAAACCCTAGGTATTTCCCTGACTACCTAGGTGACTTTGGGTAATTTTTTTTCTCTCTTTTAGAGTTCAAGTTTTCTAACTTGTAAAATAGTAATGATGATGACATCCCTCCTATACGATGGTAATAGGATTGAATGAGTTAATATATGTAAAGTATTTATAACTTGCTCGACACATAGTAGGTACCTAATATATAATGTCAATAAATACTTGCCTATTATCATGTGGAGAGAAACAGAGAATTGTCTTTTGAAGACCTTAGCACTTTGATTACCTGGCTTTAAGCTCTCTTCGTCCAGTTGCTTTGTTTCTCACCAGCAAGAGTCACTGCATATTCTATTGTCCACAGGGCACAGAAGTGCCAGGAGCACTGGTTTACAACGTCCCCGGGCCGGTGGAATCAAGCTAGAAGTTGTGTGTCTTTAATAGATAACAAGGTAACTTTCATTAAAACAAAAGTCCCTCATTTATATAAGTTCATACAAATGTCACCAGCCACTACCCAAAGGTCCCATAGAAAAAGGAGAAACAGCAGGGGTAGGCTCTCTCTCCTGGTGAACACTCCCAGGTGAATCCAGCTATGCCTGACCCCTGAACATCTCTGCATAGATGTTCTCCAACAGAATCTGTCATGCCGCCTGCAGCTACAAACTTTCTTTCTGAAATTACAAATTTGATCCGTGTTTATCCAAGACCTTTATTGGACTCATTGTGATCACCATCATTATCATCATCATCATTATCACATCATCAGCAGCAGCAGCAGGTTCAAAACCATCATCACCATTAGTACAGTGTTAAAAATGTCTTATGCATTGTGAAAAGAATGGAAATGAGTGGCACATTGTTGCTACCTTTCAGGTGTTTATAATTTAGGTGATAATAATACACAGAAATAAGACTTGCAATGTATGACTCCAGCCCAAACCAGCTCCTGATCCTCCATTGCCAATGTGTACCTGCCTACTTAAAAAGGTCTATGGCTGCTTAACAGGCAATGTATAATAAATAAAGACAAAAGTGAACTCTTGGCTCTTTTCCATTCCTCATTCCTGTTATCTTCTAGTTTCCCATATTAGTAAGTAGCATTCCCGTCCAATTGATTGCCCATATCCAGAACTGTGAACAATCCTTAATTTTCTTCTGTTATCATAATATACAATGAATCTATCAGGAAGTGTTATGGGCTACTGAAACAAAGCATATTTTGTGTGTGTTTAATTTTCTTCATTTCTCCTACCGTTACCGTAGCCCAAGTCAACATCTTCTCCTGGTCAGACTCCCTGCTTCCATCTTTTATTTGTACAATTAATTCATTATCTACTAAAAAAAAATATTTAAACAAATCTGTCCTGATTAAAACATAATAAATCGCCATTATACTTAAAATTGAAACTCCTGATCTTGGATTGTAAGATCCCATATAGTAGCTCTTCTTACTTACACCATCTCAAATCTATGTTGTAGGGGTTTCTTCTTAGCTAAAAAAGTCTGGCCACACTGGCTTCTGTGATCTGAGGATACAAAATAGACGCCCCTTTATCAACTAAAATGAACTCTGAGGTTAAGGAATCAAGTCACCTATGGGCTGAGGGTTCAGGGCTCAGCTGGCAAGGCAACATTCTAAATTCCTATTGCTACAAGAAAAGCCAAACTCTTGCTAAACTTCCTAACAATTGGAGCTCAGGCAAATTGTCAAACCTTTCTTAACCCTAATTTACAACCCAGACCACTACAACTCTGACTGGACAGTGGACAGCCCTTACAAACATTCTTTCCTCATGAGCAACTGTAGACCTCAAACAGTTCCAGTCAGCTTGTAGAGACTGCACACAAATTTTCTTTATGTCCTATAGTTCACCTTTTGACATAAAGTACCAAATTCCCCTGATTTTAATGCTAAAACCCCACCCCAAACTAATATGGGATGTATGTTACATATGTTTACCCATTGCACATGCTCATGACCCCCCTAATAAATTGTATAGCTTTTCACCCAAACTGCCACAAAACTCAACGTGCCCTTTCCCTCTTCCAAGCGAGAGCACCTTAGGTCCCCACCAGAGACTGTCTCTTCCCACTTTGCAAACTGATATTGCCAATAGAGCTCTCTTTTCTGCTATTTCGCCATCGTGGTGGTCTTTGGATGACATCTTTCTTTCTGTTTCTTGATTACATAAAGCTCATTCTTACCTCAGAGACTTTGTACTTGCTATTCCCTTTGTCTGGAATGCTTTCTCTGCCTGGCTCTTTCTCTTTCTACACTTGTGAACTCAGATATTACCTCAACAGAAGACCCCCAACTCCACCTTCTTATCTAAAGCTGCCACTTTCTACCACATCAGTCATCACAGTGTATAATTATCTCTTTAAGTCTGAGTTTACTCTTTATCGTACATCTCCTCAATAGATTGTAGGTTCCATGGAAACAGGGACCTTGTCTGTCTTAATCATTGCTGTCTCTCTGTGCCTAACACAGACTGAGCGCTCAGGAGGCAGAAAAGGAAAACAGAAGCCAAGTAATGCTAACACAGGAGATTGCTCTCATACCAATGATCGTATGCTCAGGACTCACACAGAGACTTGTTTCTCACATCAGATAAAATTTGATTCTTTATATAAATATGCCAAATTATTTAAATACCCAGGGGTTAGAGAATATTCCCTTTGATATCAGCATTTGTTCCGTACCTTATTGTACATCATCCATCTGACATCTCACTCAAAAACCTGTCAGAAGCAGTAGAACTAGGCAGTAGAAGAAATTCTGTAACGATAATAAAATCTGGACTCTAATCCTGATTTTTATCCCAACTTTTTAACCATGAATAAATTGTTAATGTCTTTAAAAAACTGTTTTGTTTCAATTGCTCCTTTCTAAAGTGGGCATGTGTTGAGGAGGAATTGATTCAGCAGAGTGAAAGGAGAAGTAACAGTGTATTTATATGTTAAAAGCCCCTTAAGTACAAGCCCACAGTTTGATGCTCTGAAAAGAAAAGGAGAATGGTTCTAAAGCCAAAGGCAGGAAAAGTGAACTTTCTCAAGCCAATCTAGGTTATTGTACTACATAAAGAACTACTTCCCACTTTTGTGCAATGCCCTCATGAGAGAAAGGCAGCCTTTCCATATGAAGCTTCTGGCCTTGCAAACAGATCAATGACCTATGTAACAGAGCCTGTAGGCAGAAAAGAAGGTTCCTCAGGGGGCATCAGTTTCCTGCTCTGAGAAATGTTGCCTCACAGTGGATGAAGAGCCAGGGCTTAGAAGCAGCGTTTTATAACTGGAGGTATAGCAATGATGGTGACCACCACAGGCTAAGAACTAAGCCCCGTGCTCATTCTCCTGAGATAACATATAATTTCATGCAAATGATCAGAGAGCTTATTTTAGATTAACCCTGAGCTTTTCACTAAACCTGGTAAATGGAAACTGAGTCTTATGTTTTAAAAATATCCAGAATAAAATAATTAATAAGTTACTCCAATTAAAACATAAAGAAATCGGTGCTTTATTTGTGCCAGGCACCCCACTAAACATAGGGGTTTCAGAGGGATACAATGTTAAAAAAATATGCACAGACTCTGTACTGAAATTTATTAGCTATGGATAATTTTTCAAATTTATTTTCATCTAGTGGCCCTTATCTCCCAAATCCCAAATTTATTATTCTATATTTTAAACTGATAATCAGGGTTTTTTTTTAATCTAATATTTTCACTACTTACTTTGGTAACTTTTCTCAATTAATTCAAATTTTTCACTTAGATTTCAAGAATCTCCATTAGCTATTCTTTCATTATACTTTTTTTAAAATCTTAATCACCACTTTAATAAAACTGCCTTCCATGCATGGTGTTTTCATCCTGCTTTAGCAAGCAGTTTTATGATGTGTTTGAGTAACTTATTCTCTTCCATAAATACTGTAGAGCAGTTATCAATCATCTACTAAGAACAATTTATTATGCAAGATTCTCTGTGGGACCCAATCTCAATTTTTTAAATGTTTTTGCTTGTTGGTTGGTTAGTATTTAGAATAAAATAAAAATGTTCAGATTCCTGTGGTAGATTGTAGCAATAATAATCTCTAATTTTGGCCGGGTGCGGTGGCTCACGCCTGTAATCCTAGCACTCTGGGAGGCCGAGGCGGGTGGATAGCTCAAGGTCAGGAGTTCAAGACCAGCCTGAGCAGGAGCGAGACCCCGTCTCTACTATAAATAGAAAGAAATTAATTGGACAACTAA
>CAUYRT010095776.1:0-46165 GCA_963574885.1 Lepilemur ruficaudatus
TAATCCTAGCACTCTGGGAGGCCGAGGCGGGCAGATTGCTCAAGGTCAGGAGTTCGAAACCAGCCTGAGCAAGAGCGAGACCCCGTCTCTACTAATAATAGAAAGAAATTAATTGGCCAACTAAATATATATAGAAAAAAAATTAGCCGGGCATGGTGGCACATGCCTATAGTCCCAGCTACTTGGGAGGCTGAGGCAGAAGGATTGCTTGAGCCCAGGAGTTTGAGGTTGCTGTGAGCCAGGCTGACGCCACGGCACTCTAGCCCAGGCAACACAGTGAGACTCTGTCTCAAAAAAAAAAAAAAAAGAAAGCAGGAACTTTGCCTTGTTTGTGCCTCTATCCTCCTTAGCATCTAAAATGGTGACTGTCAGGGAGTAGGTACTCCATTAAGTGCTGATGAATGGACAAATACTTGCCTCATTAAGTTGTAAAGACAAGATCCTATGGAGCTGTTATTTTGGAGCCATCTGAATAGTGGGTTAGCTATATGGGGTGATTAGCTATATGGAGGGTGAGATTCTGCAAACATATGACAGGCTGGGAAACCATAGTGTCATATTCTTCTGGCCACAGGGGTTAGTCTGAGCCATCTTGGCTGAAATTGACTTGATGGGCAAAGTACCTGGCTTTATCCTATGAGGCCCTGGCACTGCCCTGTTTACTATAACTCTTCCTTAGATTCTGTGAGTTACTCCAGCCTGCAATCCTTTTAACAATTTTCGTTTCCCCCCCTTGGGTGGTTAAGAGTTTGGTTTCTGTTTCCTGTCCCTGTGAGAGTTCTACCTCATACTGGTGGGCAATGGTAGGTCATGTGAATTAATTCAGAGTTTGATATGTGTAGCTATTAACATTAGACTTGAACAGGTATTGGTCTATGGAAAGGGCTGATGAGTACAGAGCTGCATTTTGTTATCCTTTTAATTTTAGGTTTCCAAGATAGAAAAGGTAGGGGAAAAAAATTACACCTATATTTTGAGAGCTCTTAGGTTATAGGAAATAGGAGCATCTGTAGTGATCCATGTATCATTACCAATAAATAGAGAATCTATTTATTCAGTAGATATTTAATGAGTGTATACCATGTGTAGGAATTTTTCCTCACATAAAAAGGCAAATTAATCCGTTTGACAGAGACATTCACTGAGTGAAAACTCTGTGCTGTGCTATGCTTTATGGATCAGAGATGAACAAGCCCTGGACTCTGCCCTAAAGGAACTTGCAGTCCAGGAGAAAGAGCATGACAAGCAAACAGATTTGTGCAAAGCGGTGAATGAGCATGTATTGCAGAGATGCCAAGGAGGAATTCATCAGCTCTAAGGTGAAGACAGGAGAAGTCTCGTAAGGGATGGAAAAGATGAATAGGTGTTTGGCAGAGAGGAGATGGAGTGTGTGTGGAAGGAGAACTGAAATTCCAAAGAGCAGAGGCATGGAACTACTGGACCAGTGCGAAGAGCTGCATTTCAGAATGGCAGGAGCTTGTAACCTGAGAAGAAGGGTTGGGTGAGGGATGGGACTGAAGAGACTGAAAGAGGGAGAACAGGCTAAGTGGGTTGGGACTACAGGAATCACTTGAGGGATACATTGAAAGGAATAGCAGAGCATGTTTGTACTTTAGCAAGATCTGTGGCTTGACAAAGTGGAGAACAGGCTGGAGGTGTACAAGATTGGACGCAGGAAGACCATGGAGAGCAGATAATCTGAAGCCTCATGTTCTTAGATAGAGATCAGTCCCTAAGGAAGAGGAGACCTTACCTGAGCAGAGGCTTTAGAAATTCTAGTCCAGCTTCAGGAAGGTGCTGAGCACAATAGATACATTCCTGATATGTCCAGTATATATGGCATGTTTGACTTCTCTAACAGATGTATTATCTTCAGGTGTATTATCTTCATGAGACTGACGTGCTGTGCTGCCAGCTGCGCTAAGAGGGCGACTGGTGTATTATCTTCATAACTCAGCTAGTCATATTTCACACTAACAAACCTATGCATCAGAAATGAGATCTTGGAAAACAGCTAGATGATTAGCACTGATGTAGTATTTATTATGAAACAACTTGGCTTGGTAAGATGGATGTCTTGGGAAAATGGATGAAAATGGAGTAGACAACAAATATTTCTGTGGTTGCTTATTTATACAAAAGCCTTAATCTCCTTGTCCCTCTTTATAGAGTGTACATTTGATTTCTTCTAGTGTGAAGCATAGGATTTTGTTCAGATTCAAAAAATAAAGCAGTTCAGAAAAACTTGTATGCAGAGTGATAAATGCATTTAATGTTTTATTTTTGGTGACTTTTATATAGCCCTTGAATTTTTATAGTCACAGTTACATCAGGAAAACAATTTAAGAGATCACTAGTCAAGTTCTAAGAATTCCCCTAGAAAGTTACAACAAAGAAATGATTTCTAATAAGCTTGTTTAATATTAAATTTTAATTGGAATTAGCACTCAGCTTGGTTTTGAATCAGTATCTTCAAGTCTACCCTCTTCTATGAAATATTCATGTAGGTAAAAATGGACAAAAAGGTAGAAACATGTAAAAAAGACATACATCTGACTCTGAGTTTCAAGGTATATATTTTGTGTATGTTTTTATATATGAATGTATATAGTATGTTTCTTTAAGAACTGTCTACTTTTGGGATAATATGGTAAAAATATAGCAGTGCATATCATGTTTGAGGATGAGTTTATTTGATCATTGAAATTTGGAACCTAAAATTATTTTGTAAATAATAAGAAGCAAACTCATTTAACTTGTAGAAGGAACATTTTACTAAAAACCATATGGTAATAAATAGCTTTCATTTTTTTTAACAAGCAAATTGGACCCATTGGGAATTGAAATAATATAAGAATTCTGTAAATGTATTCTTAGGGTAATTGTCTCAAGGGTAAGCATATTAATTGTGAGTGAAGGTCAGTCAACTGATTTGAAATAGTAGAAGTCATAGTAATGGCGATGGTGGTTGTTTTAGTAGTGGTTAGTACTAGCAGCACCCACTAGCTCTTAGCAGAGTCCATTGTTTCGTACAATACATATTTGCTGAATATATAGTTGAAGGCATATGGTCTATATGTTGCTTTCATTTATTAATTTTAGTTCTTACAATGGCCATGTAAAATAGGGACTAGTATCCACACTTACAGATGAGGAAGTTGAGGCACTAAGTAAGTAATTTAGTAATTACTTCAAGGTCATTAGTAAGAGCTAGGATTAGAATCTAGGTGTGTCTGACTTGGAGCTCAGGTTTGCACTGATTGTTATTATGTTCTTTCCACCTGATTTCTAACTTCTTCTTTCAGTCTTACATGTAATAAAATCCTAGTGTATGTAATCCCTGACTACAATCAGAGCATGTGCCGTATTGATTTTGCATTGTAAGTGGTTGGAAAAGGAGAATCCCATTGGAATAGATGGCCAATAATGATACAGCGTTTGCTGATGGTATTGGTTGGAATCTCGGTAATCAGATTTCCCAGGATTATTGCCTCAGCAGCATTTCCTGCCCCTCTCCCCCATCAACTGCAATGTAATGTGCACCAGGAGCAGTGTTCCTGGGAAAACTTGAGAGTCTATACACTAGGGTTTCAAAACTGCCTTTTTGACAGTAGAAACTGTAATTAGTTCAAAAGTAGAATGTAGGTTAAACGGTCACTTGGAATTTCACTGAGAAATCTGTGATTCTTAGAATGTTTTTGTACTTGTTAAGCAAGTGAAACCTGTTACCACCTTCAGGGGAGGAGTCCCACTGCCTGGAGGGGAGCCAGGAGCATAACAACACCTTCCACCAGGAGCAGCAGTCCCAGGATGTCAATCTGCTGCATCGTTTGCAGCTGTTGGGGTCATCAAGAAAGGCATGACTTGCATAGGCACTGGGTGAAACAATGCTTTACTCACATGAAGAAGAGGCAACAAAATCAGCTTTAATAGTGAGAGTTGGTCCCTGTGGCTCATCCTGCAGCCAACATAGGGAAGTAGTCTGCACACACCCCCTTGTGCTGCAGGTGAAAGACCCTGTTCCCTCTTTGCTAGATGTAGCAGGGAGGTTGGCCAGGTACCACATGAGGCACATGCTTAAGCAGAACAAAGACATAAACACCAATGCAGGAACAGGGAAAAAAGTTCCCTAAAGGATATGCCCAGTGCAGGCTTTGAGAGTTCTTTATTTCTTTGCAAGGAAATGTTGCAGCCCCAAGTCATACTATTATGTGGCTGTGCAAGGGGTGACAAGCTGCACGTGACTGTCCTTTTCAATGGTACTTAAGTTGTATTGGAAACGTGGTTAAGAGTTGTGTAACAGAGTTACACTCTCTTTTAAGAATTATTCTTACTCATTGGTTATTAGTCCAACAATTAGATTAGAGATTTGTTTATATTTTTAAGAATGTGTGTGGTGTTTTAAATGTGTTAGATTACTTATACTCAGTGTCATCAATGAATCCTTACAGGTAGTCATAATTTCTAATACTTTATCAGTTTTCTAAACTGTCGCACAGAGAACTGTTCTTTTGTTGTTTGGGATTCTGTCAAGATGGAGAGTTAATAGGCTTCTGGCTCCTTTTCCCAAAACTTACCCTGGAGAAACGACAGAAGTAAGAGGAAAGCGGGGGTCTGAGAAAATACCTAAAATAACTATGAAAAATTCTAGGGGTGACTGAAGCTGTTGCAAATTGGTACGTGTGTTGTAGGTGGTTCAGCCTAGGGTGCAGGATGGCCTGAGGCATCAGGAGAAGCAAAATTAAGTTTTTTCTTTTAAGTTTTGTTTTTGATCTGACTTTGTCCGATTGCTTTGACACAATAATTGCTTGCCCTTCTGCTGCAGGAATTGGTGTTAATGTGGTTATGTCGGGCAGAATGGAAGGCTGCTGGGGTGAGGAGCTGATGCAAACAGGCCCAAAACAACCAGCTATCCCAGGGCACTCACTCCTCCCAGAGCTTGCAGATTATACCCTACCGAGACTGCTTTCTCCCAGTGCTGCTGCTTTCTAAGACTTTACAGGCTAATCCTCTAAAAGAGTTACCCTTTAAAGGACTTACCTTCTAAAGGAGTTACCTGGTGGTAGGCAGCAAACAGAAGTGGTCACAAGGGGTTATTTGGTACCAGTGGCTCATCCCCTCCATCCTTCTCAAATTCACCAAGAGGGACTTGTGTTTTGGCCATTTTTTTTCTATACATGTTTCTAGACCTAGTGTCTCCTAGTTTTTGGTGAATATGACATCACAGGCCAAAATAATTAGAAATATGGAAAGTACAGCCACTGTTGAAAACATAAAGATATAAACAGAACAGTGTTATAGACCTCATCAAGCAGAATTATTAGAATTGAATGATCAATAATTTAAAAGAAACATAAATGCACACAATGATAAGGGATAATAATAGTATTATTAAGGAACAAGAAGTCATAAAAAGAACAAAGGAATATTAGCTATGACTTAATTTATTAAGTAAAGAACTTAATAAATCAGATAAATAGGGTAGATATAGGTAAAAATATATTATAGAACTTGAATATCATATTGAGGACCTCTGAAGGCAGAAGGAAAAGTAGAGATAGAAAATATTGAAGAAAGCTAAGGAATATGGAGGAGAGAAGTAGTAGTGCCAACATTCAAATAACAGAATTCCTAGAAGGAAGAAAAATTGAAAGAGAGAAAAATATTCAAAGAAATAACATTGGTAAATTACTCAGAATTAAGAAAGAAGAAAAGACTTCAGATTGCAAGGGCTAATAGTACACCATGCAGGAAAGATAAGAAAAACTCACATCTTGGTAGACTATATTGAAATTAAGGAATATCAAGACTAAAGAAATCTAAAAAATTTTAGAGTGAAAGAATAAATTATCTGCAAAGGAACATGAATCAGACTAAATTATCTTTTTAGCTCTGAGGGTTCTCAATTATTCTGCATATTTGAGGTGAGGAAAATAGTCTATGTACTGTGTAATTCAGAACTTGTAGAACAAATTCATAAATTCACACTGCATTTGATAAAGTATCTCTCAATGTAATAAGGGATCTATTTTCTTTATAATCTTCCTGATTTAAAAAATATATAGGGTGAAAGGTCATGTTACATAATTTTATAGCTTTATATAAATATTTGGGAGAAGTTACTATCATTTAAGAGGTAAATCTTAAATCTCTTTAAGTTACTGTCATTAAAGAGATAAATTTCTCTTTACTTTTTGCGTATGTGTTTGCTGTTCTCTTCGATCTCATATTGGAGTATGTGTTTTTTTAGAGATGTGTTTTTGCAGCCACAGACATGAAGTAGATGTCTTCATGAAGAAGACAGGAAAAGTGGTTTCTTTTCTAACAATAACGTATGACACAAGTGATTTTTAATCGCACTTCATTATGCTTATAGATTTTAATTGATTTATTAATAAATAGTATGTTATTACTGCTTGTGCACCAGAGAGATGAACATCTTTGGTTCAGAAATCCTGTCCAATAGAAATACAATGTGAGCCATATATGTAATAAAAACTTTTCTGGTATCCACATTTAAAAAGTTTTAAAAGGATGAGATTTATTTTAATGTATTTGATTTAACCCAATATATGCAAACTATTATAATTATAATGTATAAGTAGCATACAAAATTGTTGAGATGTTTTGCATTTATTTCCCTGTGCTAAGTCTCAAATTTGGTGTATATTTTACAGCATATCTCAATTTGGACGAGTGACATTTCAAGAATTCAGTAGCTGCATGTCACTAGTAGCTAGTGTATTGTCAGTACATCCCTAAAACAAATGATTATTCAGTATTTTGAGAATCCTTGGGCAACTCAAGACCTGCCTTTAAGACTTCCTTTTTGTAAGGTATTGTTGAACTGGGTAGTTCTGTAGCAAGTGATGCTTGTATCCCTTAATTATAGCTTAAAAAGGAGCCCTAAGACTGCAGACATTATTTGTTTGCTCTAGTTTCAGGGTAGAAATTATGTTAAAGCACATAAATCTACAGAAAGTTATGAGGTTGATTGAGTGATTTTTACAGTTTTATTTCTTAAGTCTAGTAGTTCTGCCTGGATGTCTAACAGCAGTTCAGACTCAACGTGGACAAAACTGTTTTCCTTCCAAATTTGTTCTTGCTCATATTAGTGAAGAGCATCTTCATCCTTCTCTTGCACAGTGGCCAAAAAAGCATTTGTCTTTGACTTCCAGCTAAAATGTTGGTGAAAAGTCACAGTCTGCTCTTGCAAATGTCCAGTTTCCTTAAGTCCCTTATTGCCCATATGTTTACTGTGATGTGTCTTTAATTAAAAATGTCTACTGAACCTTTAGGTAATGTTAATGTAATTAAAAAAAATCCTCAGTGATGATTTATGGCCAATATATATATATTTTCAGTAGTTGACTTTAAATTCTGTGAACTGTTTGATAGTTCACATGAAAACACTGTTGAAGCATCTTAGTAGGACAGATTTTAGTTCATGCTGGCATTCGTTTAGATGTGATTAAAATGAACAAACTGAGGGGGAAATAAATCAGACACAAATAACACAACAGGAAAAATCAAGCTTTCTGTTTGGTGTACTGTGCTTTATCCAGGGGATCTCATGATCATTCATTCAAAACATTTTATTAGAGAAAGCAAAATTTAAGAAATGCAAGGTGCAAATCTCTCCTTCCTCCCTATTTTATAAACTGTTGATGATTTGGTAGTTGCAACAAAGTGTATTTTTATTTAAAGATATGGTAGCTGCTTCAAAGTAATACAACCCAGGGGCTTCCTGGATTTTTGTTCCTTTTCCCTTTTCCTAAGATATGTAATAAAACATGAAGATGTCATATATAAAAGATGGCGATTGCTCAGACTTGTCCTTTGCTTGTTTGGTTATCCATCAAACACTATCAGCCCGATTGTGCCAGAAAGTATAAAATAATGTCATTGGAAAGCAATCAGTCAACTGTATGTCAAGGTCTTTGAGAAGTCTCAACTAGCTGTTCTGATATCAAAGGATGTTTTACAAATACGATATGCTAAAAAATGATTTTTCTTAGGAACAGCATCTCTAAACATGCTTACTTTACCCCCTCTTGATTTTATACCTTGGTGCTTCGAGTCAGATGGGGTAGGTGCAGATGACAGTATGTCAAAGTGGTCTAGAATCTGTACCTTTCCAGCTTGCAGTAAGATACTAGCTAGAGTTCATTCCATCACTAAAATGGCAGCTCATAATTTTAGGCAGTCAGAACAATAGGCAGTTGTTATAATAGATAACATTATTTTTTAAAAACCTAAGCAAGCAGGTAAGGATTTTTTTACTTTTCAGACCAGCATCTCCTCTTTACCACGGAATCTAGTTATTGTCTTTAACCTAAAAAATAATAGAAAAAGGTCATAACCTGAAAGGACATAAGAATTATGAAAAATACCTACTTTTCTTAAGAAAATGGAATTTTACATGTAATTTTGATTTACTAGGTGACCCAGATTAACAGTGAACTGATTTATTCTTTTATTGGTATAATACTTTAAATTCAGGGGCTCAGGTCTGTGTTCTTAAAGAGGCTGTATGTTATTTGAGACTTATGAGAATTTAGAAACGAGAAGATGTCAGTGATCCAGGTAGCTACTTGTGATAATTCCTAATTTTGCTTTAAAAAAAAAGATGAAGGAAGAAAAGGATTTGGGGTAACCCTGATGTGTTTGTTGAAACATTTCAAAATATCTCTATTTCATTTTATTACTTCTTCCATCATATTAAATAAGTTTTGTCTCTAAATTTGTGATGAATTAAAACCTTTGTGAAAATACATCTTATTTAACATTAGATCAGAATGCTGAGGTGAAATGTCTAGTTGACATTGTTTGTGTCCATATCAGAGTAAAGACATTATACTTCTGTGTTTTCATTTTATAATGAATGGTTGTTATTGATTTTTGTGTTCTAGGAATGAAAATTATTTATTTTTCCTGTGTTGATTTGTCTTAAATATAACCAGAAAACTTTTCTGATTAATCACAAGGCTCCAGTTTTAATAGACAAGACATGCTTCTGTATGTATAATGGAAAGTTAGTCAAGTATTTTAAGATATTCCTTTCAGAAGGGCTGAAAAACAGAAATTTTTTAGTGGAGGAACAAAATTATATAATCTTATTTGTTTTTAAAGAAAAACTGTAGCACTACTTCATATTTACAGAAACTAGCTTACATTTCAACTAAACTGAATGAATCCAAAAATAGTGCAGTATCTAATTATTTTAGGTTAGAGAAACAGTGAGTGAGATATGGAGACACACTGGACTGTTTCATACTCAAGTAAAAACATTTTTCTACATCTACAAAGGCAAGGTCTCTGTCAAGGAAGACATAATTGTGCTCTGAGACAGCAGAGAAAATTAAGTCACAGAGGCAAGCAAAGTAGCTCAAGTACTTAGCAAATGAATACTTTGGATAGCATCTGTTAACGTAAACATTAGAGGTACATTGTTAGCGTTCTGGAGCTACCGTCCTAGCATGATACATTTGGATCAGTGGTTTGAGGTTCAGCTGTGGGGGAAATGGAAATCTCTATGAATTTTTGTCGATTACTTGTTTTTAATCACCTAAGGCCCTTCAGTTCTTCAAGTGCATTTCCAACGACTATGCTTTTTTACACAACTGTCACCGAGACATTAATAAAAATCTTGTCTACCTCCTTCACTCCCCATTGTTCCACCTCTATTCTCAAGTGTTAATAAAAGTTCAAATCAGGGGAAAAAGAGTTCTTGTAGAAAAATGAAAGTGTATACTTATACATATCTCTTCTGTATCTCTTCACTTTGGTAATTAAATATAATTATGGATCCTTGACATTGCTTTCAGATTTAATGAAGTATGTGTTAAATATTTAAGTGTAGTACAGAATAGATTATGTTTAAAATTTCCAGCATTACAAGGTACACTGTGTAGTAATAGCTTTAGATAAGATTGCTAGCATAATAGGCAGTTTACATGTCTGGCATTTATAACAGTGAATGTATTCCGCAGGAAGTTAAAAGAATCATGGTCTATACTGCTTATAGAAGATAAACAACATGCACTGTGAAGGCCACTATTCTGTCTGGGCAGTCTTTTAAGCATTTACTAGAAGCCTGTAGATATAGTTGGCAACTCCAGTGCACATAGTAGAATTTATGTGCATATTTAGGAAGTTTTATGAGAAACTTCCACATAATAAGATTTTGCTCAAGATTCATGTGTACAATAAACAGTAAAGGAGCAGTTTGGTTCTGGAAAACCCAGATAAGGGTTTCTTTCTTACATTAAATAAAAAATTGACAAATGTATATTTGGGTAAGTATGGTATAGATATTTTAGAAGACAAAGATGATGAATGAACATACAATAATAATGAATAAGGAACTTTAGAACTTCAGTTATTGCCTCACAAATTTATTAAATGAATGAAAAATCTAGGAATTTAAATGGTTTTTAGAGTTTTTGCGTATAAAGATTTTTGGCTGAAACGAACATCAGGTCTGTCTCTCTGAATTGTGGTATTCACATGAATTGACACAGTGAAAAGACCCAGAATCATCTCAGCCAACTCCCAAACCCAATTGTATCACCACTTCTCTCAGGTGGGCTGTAAGGAGTAAAAATGTAGTAATATGTTTTCTAAAGTAATAAGATGGCCAAATATATGGGGCTAAATATACTAGGGAATACATAAAACCATAGGATAATAATGGCACTGTTTTACTCAATGGTAAAATAATTAAACATTGTTTTTATGTTGAAACCAAGAATATGTTTGTATACATTTCTTTAGATAACTACATGAGACCAAAGGAAGTTGATGATTAGGGCATAAAGGTCACCTGTTTACTCTCCTTGGTGGTTGTAGGCACGTTCAGCCCAACAGTTTGATAAACCCTGGGGAGCCTCAGGGATAATATCACAATTAGGGATATTGTGAGGATTAGAGTCTGTTTAGAACTCTGGCATGTAGTAAAAGCTTGAGGAATGCTAGCTGTGTTGCTGCACCCTTATGCCCTGAGAACAATCCTTTAAGAGGCCAAACAAAAGGTTGACAGTTCAGTCTCTGGGGTGCCAACATGAAAAACAAAAAAACATGTTGAATTCCACTTGCCAGATCTTTGTTTTGCTTATGATAAATATAATTGTGAAACTGCTTGCTATAGTAGCTTAAGAATTTTGAACCAAAAATTATCAGAGTATTCTAGAAGTAAAATGACTTTATGGGTGCTTTACTCCAAGGGAGAAAATTCAGTGATCCATGTACATTTATCACTGCATATCTCTTAATACCTTTTTATTTTCTTGCTCAAGCAATTGTTTTACATTTCTAAATAATGTAGAGCATCAGTAAGGTGCTTAGATTAGCCTTTGAATAACAAGCTTCTTTTCACACCATAGGTTTCATGATCAAAAATCAGCACTGGGATGTCTGCTTGCACTATTCCCAGGTTTGCTTCCTCAGTTCTTCATATCATCCAGACCTCTGAACTGGAAATATCTTGTTAACTCTGCACTGTTTAATATTCTTTGGAAATTAAACTACTTGGGCATGTTTAGAGCTCAAATGGAATCTATGCGTTTTGCTTGACAAGGTCGTTGGTCGGTTTTTAAAGCTTACATATTGAAAATCGTGTTTGTAGCCAGCCGATAGAGAAATTTCCATGTACTGAAGCATTGTACTAACGAAACCACCTCTGTTGTGAAGATCAAGTGAGATAATGTGTGCGAGAGCCCTGTGAAAATCAGGAAGTGCTCTGGGCATCTGAGGACCAGACTGTTATGATTAGTGATGAACCCCATCTCCGTCTGCCAAGGGAGAACATGAAACTGGAGAACAAATTTGGTTCCAGGAGCAAGGGGAAATGTAATGTGGAATCTCACAGTTTGGGGTTGGTAATTGGGACCCGTTGCTATTATAAGAAAATGTAGTTCAAAAAGACACAGGATTTTCTGTTGTTAAAATCAATGAAGTTAAAAGAGCAGCTGCTTGTAAAAGTTAATTTTATTTGACATCTGCCTTGGTCCCAGTAATAAAAAAGATAGTTCTGTTGAACAACCTGTTCTCTCTAAAGCTGCATCTTTCTGTTACTGTGAGATCTGTTTAAATTGTTGCCATTTGGTTTTAGGAAATAATTTTCTCAATCTATAAACAGTTTGTCTCTTGGAATACATACATAAATATAATCTATGCATTTTTAATTTAGTAGAAAAGGGCTGACGTTCTCAATTTTGAGTTGGTACTCTTAGGCAGTTATAAGATGCAGTAGGAACCATCTTAAATCTTGTATGAAATGAGAATGTAAAGACATTTTGAAAAATATTCCGTTTGTTTTTCATTAAAAAAACCCCTAAATTTCATTCTTTGTCATTTTAAATAATATTTATTTACTTATCTCTGTCATTTGTAAATAATAAGTACCACTGCCCTAAAATCACTGAAAGAGTATTGTTGTGCTTCTTTGAGTAGAACAATATTATATAAACAGAAGGGACCTAAATTGTGTTGATTACCTATCTTGGATTTCTTTTAAGGGACAACTTTGATATTAGTGGATATTGTCATTCCTCTTGAGTTTTGGGAGGAAGCTGAAGTGAGTGGTAGAGTGTAAAAACACCAGAGAACAAAATTGAGCAATATTTTCCAAGTGAGCATTGTTTTCCTGTCATTTTTATGTGTTTTAATTTAGCCAGTGTTGGGTGAGCAATTCAGAGAGAAGGGATTTATTATTTTAAGAAGCCACCCTCTTGTTCTTCATTTTCAACTGATTGAGCCACCTTTGTTTTCAAGATGTCTATTGACTCTTTAAGGACCATTTACTGTATTTGCTGATGTATTTACCTTCTTGTGTATTCTTGTTGCCTCCCTTCATGCCCATCATTTGAAGAAGAAAATCACGAAAAACATTTTCTTCCTACAGGCCCCTTATCAATCCCTTTAAAAAAAAAAGTCTGCTTCAAAATAGCAACTGGGTGACAGCAAAATCTCCTTTAGGGGTTTTAAGAGCAATAGTCAGCTTCGTAGCTGGAGGCAGAGTGCTTTCCTCAGGGAACATTTTTTCACAAAGTGAAATTCATGTATTCTAGGTGTGCAACAAAAGAGTTAAATTAAAGGAGCTACTGGCCGTGCTATCTTTCTAATCTGTAATTGCTTAGAAGCAGTGTTACAAAACTTTTAAGTCTATTGACAAAATTCCTTATTTCTCTTATTATCTTGCACCAACTAAGGATGGCGCATACCTGGCACATTCTTTTAATCTCCCATTTCTTCTCCAGAGCAGACAATGATGATTAATCCTGTACTGTTTCTTGGACATGGCTTGGAACTGATGGGGCTCAGGACATGCTACTCCACAACATGGCACCTTGGCGTTTGAGGAAACAACAGAATCTGGGTGGTTACACTCAGGTCACTCTCACCTTGTCACCTCTTCTCCCCTGAAGCAGGCCATAAAACCAGGCCGACCTCCTCCTGAAGTAGGTCATAAAATCTTCATTACTGTGGTGCCCTGCCTATACCTGGAGGAAAGAATGTCCTTATCTCTGAAGAGACAGGGACACCCTAGAGGAATCTTAACAAATAGGCCTTTTTGTCCTTCAATTCTGCATGGCTGTCCATAAAAATATGCAAGATTCCCTGTTTCTTTTGGTCTTCATTTCTGAGGGCTCCCATATCATGTAAAACTTACATTAAATAAATTTGTATGCTTTTTGCTTGTTAATTTATCTTTTGTTATTAGCGGTCTCAGTCATGAATCCAGTGATGGGAAGGAAACGTAATACTTTTTCTGCCCTGCAGAATGAACCCTCAAGATAGTGTTTTAGTAAGCTACTACTAGTCCATGACAGTTGGTCATCCATGCTTTATTCCTAATCTCTGCTTTATGCATATACAATGGGAAGTTTTAGCCAGTGCATGGCTTTATCTGCTACTTATTTGCTGATAACACTTTAAGTCTAAATCTTTAACCCCATGTCTTCTTCTGGGCTCTTAGATCCATATATTTATATTCAGTTGCGTTTTGGATATTCAAAAATACCTCAAATTCAGCATGTCTAAAACTAAACTTATAATTTTCCCTCTTCCTCTTAACCTCCTCTTCTATAGCCACTGTCTTGCAATTGATAAAACTGTCTACCTACCTGCATGTCCCCTATATCTTCTCCTCCTCTTTTAGTCACAAAGTTCTATGGACTCTACCTCCTTCATATTTCTCATGTCCATGTCTTCCTTTCTGTCATTTCTGCCTCCACCATAATTTGGTTCTTCATCTTGGATCCCTGGATCACCGCATGTACCATCCTCTTAATTGATCTCCTTGCCTCTATTTTAGCTTGCCCTCATCCAAGCCATTCCTCACACTACTCGAGAATCACTCAGTCCTCCCTTCTTCTCTTGAACTACTTCAAACAAAAATGCATGCAAAGTAGTATAACATACATTCATGTACTTACCTAAAGGAATTACCCAAGGTTAACATATTGACATATTTGCTTCAAAACTTTTTTTTGTTTTAATTTAAGAAACGGGAGAAACTATCACTGATAAAATTAAAGTTTTCATTGTTAGTCTCCTTTCCTTTTGCTTTTCCTAGATTCCACTAAAAGTAATTCTTACCCCAATTTTAAGTAATATTGAATAAAGAATATAATTCAAAAAATCACTTTTTCCATGCTAATCAAGTTTATTTTTAGCTACATTAAAGATACCTAATTTAAGTGAAAAGTCTGAGGAAAAAGTATTTTGTTTGCTTTACTCTTGAAAAGATAAGAGAACCAAGCATGCTTTATATCCAGATTTTTCCATCCTTGTGTAGGTTAATCTTCTAATTACTATTTAGATTTCAAATTTCTTAAAACTTTATGTCCTTTTGGGGTGGGGGTGTTTTGAGATGAATATTTTGGACTCTTTCAAAATAACTAACCTACTAGAGACTGCAACTTATTTATTTAGAAATAATGTCTTGAAAGGTGTTTAAACACACACTTTAATTTTAGCATTGTGATTTAAATGACAAAGCCTATTTCTTTACATTGGTCTGAATCTTATTTGAATAGAGTCACATTTATGTCTGTTCCTTATTTACTTTCTAATAAATTTTTGAAGCAGTCTCAGTCTTGGCAGGTTAGGGTTTTCTTATGGGTGTTCACTGTAACACCCATAAAAAAGTTCACACTGAACTTTGTGTGTTTAAAATTTTTAATGTTGGAAAAATATATTTTCAGTTGATAATTTCTGCTTTATTTGTAGCTATCATTTAGTGACCAATCCCTGTACCCCTTACCAAAAAGACATAGATTAGAAGGAAGGAACTATGTCATGGTTACTTTTTTGGTAGTGCCAGTTACAATATATCCCTAGGGTTTTGGACTACTTGTTTCTTTTGAACTAGGGAGTCCATGTTTCAACTGCATTGCGTGGTGGAGCATTTGACTAATGGAAGGACTTAGATATTCCATTTAGCAGGAGATGAAAGGAGAAATGTGTTTGGCCTGTCTAGTTGGTAGGTCACATTTACTAATGAAAACATTAGAAATGCAAGACTAAAAGGATCAGTATCTAGGTTACACCTTTCTAAATTCATGACTCTATTGGAAATAGTATTTATTGAGTGCCTACTGTATGCTACACCACATGCTGTTCAAAACAGTGGGGGGAAAAGTGGTGGCAAGACAGAAAAGGTTCCTGCCCTGACAGAGCTTATATTCTTACGAGGAGAGAAACACACAACTGAGAAAATTAATAAGATAATTCAGGTAGTGTTAAATGTTATGAGATACCTGAGTAGTAGAATACCAGCTGCTTTGTCAAAGGTAGTTAGAGAAGGTCTCTGTGAGGAAGTGACATTTGAGCCCAATCTCAAATGATGTGAAGGAACCTTTCACGCAAAAGTTTGGGAATCTTTACAGAGTTCATGGGTGAAGTGTATCTTGAAGAATGCTGTCCTGTTTTGAGAAGCGAGGGAATAAAAGGAGACAGAAACCCCCTGGAATCAGGTAAAGGCTTCTGGCCAGTTCACGTGCATCGTAGGGAGTGCTTTGAATGGTAGTGTGGCAGGGAAAAGTGCCCTGTACGTGGGTCGAGATCTCAGCTGCTGGCATAGGCTCTGTGTGCATGCCAGCAACTAGCTGCTTGTGACCTGCGGAACCCAGTTTCCTTGTGCATAAAATGACAAGGTTGGACCAGGCACCTCCAGCCTCTCTTTTCTGTCTTGTGACTTTGAATTTATCTGATATTTATTGGCATTTAAAGGAGGATAATTAGTTGGTAAAATGCATTATTATTTTTGTGCCCAAATATATGTCAAAATGACAGATTTACTCAATGATACCAGTCTTTAAAATGAGATTTAAGAGTTAATAATCTGTTATACTTGTCTACAAACAGCACAAACTCTGTATTGGTTAATTTGGTGTGCTAGATATATTCTTCATAATGAAAGGACATCTTAACTCACCTCTAACCTCTCAACGATCATAAGAAATAAGCTATAAGTTATGCCAACTTTTATGATGGTTCCCATGAAATAGTCCTAACTCAAACAAGCCGTTTAGGCCTCACAGATGTAAACTGTGATAGATCTTCTTTCTCTTTCTTTCTTGGTGATTTATGTGTCAAGGACATTGTTGTGTTTTCTATAAAAAGAAAAAAGTTCTAAAACATATTTAGAAACCATAGTCTATTTAACCTAGATAGAGAGTTCTTTCAGATTGCAGAGGAAATGCTAAAAATGTTTAATGCTAAAAATCTTGTTATGATAGTGTATTGCTTTCTTGGAAGGCTGATAACTGATTAGTTTTGGTTTAGATTTAGTTTTGTTCAAAGCAGGAATTTGAAAAGCTTTAACTATGAAACATAGACATATACTTTCATTTTATCAATGAATGAAATTACACAGTTTCAAGTTCTTGGATTTGTCACACATTCCATAAATACTTACTAAAAACATCTGTTATGTTGCAAGTGTTGGGAATGTGGTTGCCCCTCATAGTCCAGTGGATGTAAGTAGTGACTACATTAGCTCAGAGAGAAATTTCAGAAGAAACGATGGAGCCAGCAGTCCCCAAAATGGAGCTCACACTCTGTCAGCAAAAGGTTAGCAGATGGGTTTGCCACTTTAAAGAGCTTTGGAATAACTTTATTACTTCATCTCCTCAACACGAAAAGATACATGTTCTTTTTGAAATGCTTGTTTTAAAAGCTGAAAACAAAACCTTTGGAAAACTCAAAATCTTCCTTGAAATAATTTTGCTCAGGGCATTGATACCTGGTTTAGGAATCAGTCTTACCGGAGATTCAAACTTGAAAGTAAGTTGGAAGGGGTGAGGAGGGGGAAGGACTCAAATCACTGAGCACATGTGTTCCAGAAATTGAGCCATGGCAAATTCCTAGCTGATTATGCTCCCATTGGCAGAAGCTGTGTAGGCAGGCACTCATTCTATGCCTAGTGTTTCAGTAATGCAACCACAAAGGAACATTTTAAGAAAATGTCTGGTGAAAGACTAATGTAATAACTTTAGCCTGAGAGCCTAAGAGAATTATTAGATGATTTTAATTATGGGAGTGATTAATGCCCATTTATTCACTCTGACCTTAGTATAGAAAAAAAATTATGGAAAGGTCAAGAATGGAGGCAGAAATAACAGTGGAGATGTATTAATAATTTAGGAAAAAGGAAATGAAGGCAGAAGTTACAATGAAGGGGGTAGATTTGAAAAAATGTTTCCTATATGGAATGAACAGGTGTTTAGAAATATTTTGCTGTTACTGAGGTGTTTTTGTTTGCTTTTGTTTAGAAAAGACAGTTTGATTAGAAAGCATGCTATATAGATTGACAAAAGTGATTGAAAAAGCCCAGTCTGCTCTGTTTTCAGAGAATTAACTTTTGGAATATCTAGATGAATCATTTAATCTTTTTAGACCATAGCTTTGGTCCTGAGACATGAAATCGCTTGAACAATGACAGTGACATTTTGTAACGTGATTTGACATTAACTGATATAGGGAGTATTAAAATATTAAAGTGCTTTGTTTATAAAACTTGATAACTTTGATAACATTTTATATGTTATGAAATACTAGACTTAACATTTCTCAGGGATACTGAAAGTCTGGTTGTGCTAAAATTTCAACAGACTGTCTCATTTTTATCGTATTTTAAATTAGTCAATAACTGTTTTAACATATTTTGGCTGTTGGACAAAATTGGGAAAGTTTCTCCAGTATTATTAGATATAACAAAAATAACTTCATATATGGCATTTTGGTCAACATTTTTTCACAAATATACTTATTAGATATTTTTAAATGATTTTATTTGCATAATATCAAAAATTAGGTTTGCTGAGTTAAATGTCTGTTTTCCATTATCAGGAAATTTTAAATAACATAAAAAAACTAGAGAGAGAGGATATCCTATATATAACCAAAGGATATCTTTCAGTTTGTGGCTTAAGGTTCCCTTTCATGAATTGTCAAATGATTGATTAGTAGAATACAAGAATTATTTTGCTCATAATTGAGTCCAGGAGAGATTTATCTTTTGATGTTTTAAGTTTACCTCAAGCTTTCTGATTACTTTGAATGAGTACCTTTAATTTCTTTGTGTCAAATTCTTATAAGAGAGCATTCTCTTAAGAACAGAGAGGAAAATAGAGATATGTAGAGGTAACATTATTGCAATAAAATATATCAGAAGCTCACATTTTCATGATAATCTGTCAACTTGATGCACAGTATTTAACAATAAGGCCTTGGCTCTCACTTTTATTTCCTAGGTCAATTTGAGGTCATATCTCAATATTAAATACTTTGGATTGCTTTTGTATACTTAATGGATGTTCTTGGTTCCTTATAGTAATGTGGTTGTCAAAATGAAGGAATACACACACGCACATCTGCACATAACCAGGGTCACAGTGCTTTAGCTGTAAATGAAAGTCCCTCTCCCCAATTTCTTCATTATCTTGGGATTCAGTGCTATAAGGTTGGTTGTTATACATTTAACATTTAGAAATTTTTTCATTTTTATTTACAAAGATAATATTTTCATGAGTAGAGGCTTTTTCATGAACTTGGATGGACACTCATATTCTTCGTACTCTTTGGCTTACCTTTTTCTTCTAAACTGAGTAACATATCCTGTGTCCTTAGAGCTGTGTAATAAGCTTTAAATCATATAATATATCAGCTCTTTATATACTTTTTTTGATTTTAAAAAAGAGAAATATTTTCTTACATTTTAAGTGTGACTTCCCTGTCTCTCCCCCTGCTCCTGTTTTGGCCTTTGCTGTTTTTATTAACTCTCTTCTCTGCTTTTAGTTAACAGCCAGGTCCCTGCCTACTGTGCAGTCTGATGAAAGACTTCAGCCTCTGCTCAGCCACCTCAGGTAATATAAAACCACAGTCTTGTTATGCTTATAAATCCAAGTGCATTAAAGTGACTAAAGTACATCAAAGTGGTTAAATCTCCTTTAATTACTGAAAACTTAAAAATTTTTTTTCTTGCTTTAATTCTGTTATTCAAACTAAAGTTCTTAATACAATATACTTGTTACCTTTAACATTAGAGTAACATATTATATATGGCCAAAAAGCTCTTTTTTTTTTTTTGAGACAGAGTCTCACTCTATTGCCCCAGCTAGAGTGCTGTGGCATCAGCCTAGCTCACAGCAACCTCAAACTCCTGGGCTGAAGCGATCCTTATGCCTCAGCCTCCCGAGTAGCTGGGACTACAGGCATGTGCCACCATGCCCGGCTAATTTTTTACATGTAGTTTTTAGTTGGCCAATTAATTTCTTTCTATTTATAGTAGAGACGGGGTCTCGCTCTTGCTCAGGCTGGTTTCGAACTCCTGACCTTGAGCTATCCACCCGCCTTGGCCTCCCAGAATGCTAGGATTACAGGCGTGAGCCACCGCGCCCGGCCAAAAAAAGCTCTTTTAATTCAACAATGTGCAGAACTACTTGTTAAGTTTAAGTTAAAATTAGTAGAGATGTTGAACTTTACTGAAAGATCTCAAATAAATGAGTTGTTAACTTAAATACAAAGCTAAGACATACTTTTATTGGGGATAGATGAAATGGGTAAAGTTTTATTTTCTAAATACAAAAATAATATAGCCTGATTATTAAACACAAAACAAAACAGAATATAGAGGAGAGGAAAAGGAAAAACTCATCATTACTACTTAGAAGTAATATTTCTCCCCTCTATGTTTTTAAAACCCAGTCTTGAAATTATACTTTATATGATTTACTACCTTTTCCATTTTTTAGAAACATAAGATTTTTTTTCCTATTATTAAAATCTTTCTAAAATCATTATTAGTGACTACATGATAATTTCTTGTGTGGCTGTACTATTCCTCTCCATTTGGGAAGCATTTACACCATTTCCAATTCTTTTCCCTACCATAAACAGTGTTGTATATAAACCTTTATCTGTATTTTAGATCATTTCCTTAAGATAGATTTTCAGAATTGGAATTATTTTTTCAAAGGATGTGAACCATTTTATAGATTTAAGTGTGTGTGTGTATTAAATATGTGTGTATATATATTTTTCTTTTTCAAAAGCAAAACCTTATTCTACTTACACTATCATACCGTATAAGACTGCCATGTTATTATATCCTGGACAAGATAGGACAGCCAAAACAGTTGCTAATAGGTTAACCATAGAGATACTATTGTGATCATATGTATTTCATTGCTTATTATTAAAAATGATTTTTAGACATTTTATTATCCAATCTTATTTTGGGGTGGGATTAACTATCTGTATTCTTTGCTCACTTGTTGGTATTATCTCCTGATTTTATTTGGTCTTACAGGCTTTAGATGTAAAGGATAGTAACTATTTGTGATATTTGTTACAAACATTTTTCCCAAATTTTTTTATTATGTTGTATTAGTCAACATACATGCATTTTCCAGTTTTATGTAGTCAAGCAGCAATACTGTTTTTCTTTTATAGTTTTTAAAAATTCTTTTTAAACTTAGAAATATTCTCATTCAGAAGTTTGGATAGGTTTTACTTTCTGGTATCTTTTAGTTTTCTTTAGTTTCCCCTTTTTTTTTTCCTTCAGTCTCCCCTTCCCTTTTATTTTCCCTCTTCAGTAACTTTTTCTTCCCAGACAGCTGCTTTTTAACCTGTATATAATTACTTTGTTGGAGTGGGAGGAAAGCAGGGAGTCCAGACTGATATTTCAGCAGGCACTAAGTAGCATATATATTATACCCATAATTGTTAAATTTCCTAGAGCTCTGTGTTAGTGAATTAAGAAACCCAGAAATCATGTTTGAGTCTCTTGCCCAACCCCTCCCCCACACCCATTCAAGTCTGTTGGTGATTTTATCTCTTAATCTCTTGATCTCTCTTGCTGTAATAACATCTTGTCTGTTCTCCTTGACTCCTGTTTTGCCCTTTCTAGTATATTTCACATCATTGCCATATGTGATTATATTATTCCTCAGCTTAAAACCCATCTCTACCTCCCCAATTTCATTCTAGCCTGACATATGAAGTTCTTCTGGAAAGGGCCTGCCCTGTCTCTTTTTTGACTCCTCTTTCAGCACTGGGACCCTAAGGTCACTAAATGCCATGAAGTTCCTGTAATATTTGCTTGTTTACTTTTGCTTTCTTGCAAATATTTTTCCTTCTGCCACTTCTATTTTGTGTGTGTCTGTGTGTGTGTATGTATTTTAGATACACATACATCTAAGTTTATATGTAAATATAATTTTGAAATTTAATTTTACAATATTTAAATGTATTTAATATAAATATGTATTATATATTTAAAAATATACATTTAAAATATGTTTTAAATATATGTAAATATGCTCATATGTTTTTATATGTCCAAATATGGATAAAATATATTTTTGTATTCTCCGCATCTCCTATAACATGATTAATTTTTGCTTGTCCTTTAAGACTCGGCTAAAGTGTCAGCTTTTCTGTTAAATTTTCCGTGACCATTCAGGTCCCTCTCCACCAGTCTGAATTGGATGCCTTTTATAGGTGTTTTCATAATATCCCATGTCTATCTCTGTATTATAGAATTTATGATATTATTTGTTTACTGTCTGATTTCTCCATTATACTGTGAACTACTTGAGAGCATACGAAGTGATGTTCATATTTGTATTTCTAGTAGCTGGGACAGTATCTAGTGCATGATAGGTATTCATTTATATGTTTTGTTGATTGAATGCAAGTTATATTAGTGATATTTTGTTGTTTATTTCTGCATAAAGTTGTTGTAATTTATAAATCATATTGTCACAGTTTTTTCCCCTAAAAAAAACCATTGTTTCAAAAGGTATAAACCTAAAGGGTGGACTCTCCACTCTAGTTAATCTTACAGTTGATTCTGTGAGATAATGATGGATTTTCTTCCTCCATCTCAGTATGGTAATTGCCAACTAGAATTTAGATTAACTACTGACATATCTCTTCGAGTCCTTGAAACTTGCACAAACTGTACATTCATTTAGGGCTTTTATTCTCTGTGGAGTTCACTCAGGACTGGTTGCTAGGCAACCAGGGCTAAATGCTACATGTAATATGCACCAACTGATGTTGCTTTTTCATTATTATTAAGCCAAATGGTTTCTCATTTTATTACCATGTCAGAGACATCTGTATGTAGGGTGGCAGCTGATGTGCATAGTTTGACACTTCCTGTTCTGCAAAGTAACCTTGTGATATTCCTTTCAAGCATATTGAATTGTCTCTTTTGGCTGCCTAGATGTAGTGTTTTTCTTCTGTTTTCCTTTTGTTTAGGCCAAAATAGGAAAGAATATTGTTTGGTTTGAGAGATTCTAGTGATAATCTTGTTAGGAAAAATCATCATTGATTGCATGAACTGTGTAATTTAAATGTTACTTAGAGGGGGATGGACGTTAGGAGATTGAGACTGAGATCATTATTAGGTCTCATTTTGTTCAGTGCCTCTAATGATGAAAGAGGCATGATGAGTGGCATTTTAATTAAATTTGTCAATAAAACTAATTTGGAAAGATGATACAAATACCTGTAAAAATTGAAATAGCTCAGCCATAGGTCTGATGAATGAACAAACAAAATGGAAATAGCAATACAGAGAAATTCTCAAATAATTTTACAGGATTTACACTCTCAGAAAATTAGCATAACACTTTGCCAACCTAATAATCTAGAATATTGCTCAAAAATATATATTATTTTGAGAATGCAGAAGTGATGTGTCCAGGTTTTCTTAGTTGAACCCAGTTCTCTAGTTAAAAGTTAAATTAAGCACAGAAAGACATTTTACTTCAGTATCCTATGGCAGTACAAGTTTATTTTTATTCATTAGTAGCATCCATCCACTCATCAGTTACTGACTACAAATTATATGCCTGGAATAAAAAAATAAGATGCAATCTCTGTTCTCAAGGAGTTAACAGGTTTGATTTCATTTAAGAGGTGCTTGAACAAGTTACAAAATTTGTAAACATTCAATCAGAATTAAACACAAAGTATATATTTTATTGAACTGTCTTCCACATGGAATTATTTCCTTAAATAATGAGGCCATGATTTACTTGTTCTGGTTTCCGTACATTCTAGCACTGTGGTGGCTCACAGTGGGTGCTCAGATTAGACTGAACTTGAATCTCACTTGGGGAATGATGTTTCATTAACTACGAAGGAGAATAAAGGAAGCAAGACAAGGGGATTAGGGAATGAATATGGTTACTTAGATGGTTTCAGTACTTTCAGCAATTTTAAGCTTTGAGATGCCTGTGGGACAAATGTGGGGAATGTTTAGTGAGTAGTAGAAGAGTGAGATTTATACCAGGGAGACATTTGCTCATCATTTTTACTTAAGATTGGAAAGATGAGCATATTTACAGGTTAAGGGGGAAATGAGAACTATGGGAATAAAAGAGAATAGTGGAAGGAGCAAGGTGTTAGAGGGATAGGAAGGGATGGGACCAAGAAATCACTGGTTGGAATTTACAAAGTACTTTCCAACCTAGCTTTTTGGTGCATACTCAGAACAACCCAGTGAGCGTGGTACATGGTCATTTATCATTATCTTTATTTCAAAGGTTGTTAATGGAGCCTCAGGAAGTTCTCATTAAGAAAATCTGATCTTTCTAATGAAAAATATTTCTCTTCCTCCTCTCAAAAGAGATGAATGAATTATTTCATAAGACTTTACAATTTTTCAAAATCGATACTAGGAACACTTCAAGTGGAAGAAATAAACTTGCTTGGACTTACAAAAGAATGTAAAATTCCAGAATGCTAGAGAGAATTTGCATAAATCATTATTTCTGCTTCCCCTAAATCTCATGTCATTAGATATGCTACCTAGTGAGCCTACATCTCATTGTGACTTTCCTGTCATACTCATGGTTGTAAGTCATTGTGTTTCCTAGGGTGAATTATATAGTGTACTGATTTTTTAGTTTGGAGATGTATAAAGGTCTTGGGATATGTTCTATCAATGGAAGTTCACTGTAAATAAGTACCTTTACTATGCTAATGATGGTACTCATGGGATAATATTTATAAAATGATATTAGGCTAGCAAGGCTATATGTGTAAAGATTATTATTTCTATTTTTTATCTCACTTATAAATGTAAAGTATAAATAGGTGAGACTAGAGAGGAAAACTTGCAAAAACTTGCAGCCCGTATTCTACATGTGATAACTTGATAACTTTAATTTAGTGACTAAGATTGTTTTTTCGCTTAAATATAATGCCTGTCTCTCCACAGTGTACGCATCTTCCTCCCCCATCCCTTCACTTCAACAAATGATGTGAATAGGGGACAGCATATTATAATCACTTTAATAGTTACTCTTATTTAATGTTTTGTCCTTAATTAAAGAATAACATGTATTTGTTACACTTTTTCTCCTCATTTTATTAGCATGTTTCAGCACAATTAGAATCAACCAAAGGTAAAACAAGCTAGCAAAGAGAAGTATTACTTACAGTAAATACTTAGACTGTATCACATGGATTAACTTGTAATGCATCCTGAATTTGTAAGCAGTTGTTTACAGTTACCTTTATTTGAAAATCATCTAAAATATTGTAAGCATTTTCCTTCAGTTGGTATTATTATAGGCTACTTTTGTAAAATTCCTTTTCCTAATGCAGTACATTTGGTTAATATGTGCATGTTTCTGTTTATTCCTCTAAAGAATATGCTCTCACAGATTTTATATCAGACATGCAACTTCTGTAAGAAAACTTTTCCTAGTATCCGTAGTCATACAGTTCTCGGTGCTTTTAAATTAGCACTCATTTTGAAATTAGAAAATTGTGTGGGCATTCATGTGTCTATTGTGGTAAATATGAAAATAAATGCTAGAAAATGGTTTAGTAGATAGGGGCTTCCATCATGAGGACTGAAATGAAAGCCTCATTAACATGGGCCACATGCTTCAGTTGTTTGTTAGCTCTGTTCTCGTCACCTGTTTCCAGTCTCTGGAACTGTTTATTTCCTTCTCTACATGCAGCAGCACAAGCGTTTAGTTCAGTGATTATTGTGAAGGTTTTCCAGGTGCCGAGTTAGATATTAGTAAATTAGAATATGTTCTTTTCCACTGTTTATTGCCTTCGAATTATAATTTTTTTCATGTCTGTGTGGAAAGTATTCATGCCTTCTTAGAGATGTACTTGTCAAGAGTCAGCATTCTGTTAGAATCAGCCCATTGTGTTAAGGGCACTATTATATAATAGATACTCTGATTATATGCAAAGGAGCTAATAGATGTGGTCCCTTAATTCAAGAAGTTTATTTTTTCACGGAGAAAGAGGACCAAAATTTATAAACATATACCCACCCACACACACTCCCGAGGCTGCACTGGAATATTTGCTGTAGCTTAGTCAAGTAGGTAGTAAAGCGAGAGAAAGTCTTACAGGAGACAGTATCTGCATATGGATTATGTTACAAATTTAATGTTGTTTAATGTTTTTGGTAAAATATGTAGTCACAATATATAAAATTTGGAAGAAAAAAAGAAATCCTATCTCCCCGATATAACCACTGTTAAGTTTTTTTTTTTCTTTTTCTTTTTTGGGCTACATGGGCCAGGAGTCAAATCCTGGCTTCCTGCATGGCAGGCGAGAATCTACCACTGAACCATGCATGCACCTGCCAAGCTTTTGTTGTAATCTCTATGCATATTTTTATGTAATTATAATTAAAGTGGTCAAACTTAAAAATTCTTCCACTTGATAAGTCATACCTATGTAAGATAGTAGAAAATTGATTTTCATGACTCTAATTTTAAATGTCTGTATGATAATCAAGGGTAGATATTTCTATTTTTACTTAACCATTCCCATTTGATTGGCTATTTAGACTTTTTTGGTTGAATAAACCTGTGAATAAAAATTGTAGAATGTAAGCAGTTTTTATATAATCAGGCAAAGTAAACTGGGGAAAAGAAATGCTATAATAACTTTTGTGAAGAAGGACTTGCAGCGTAAGATGTCTTCCAGCAGATGAAGATAAGAACAAAGAACAGCAGCAGACTAGGTAGTGTACAGCTTTGAAGATACAAGGGAGTTCATTAGTCTAAAGTTGTTATGTTGCCCAGGTGAGAAAGTGGCAGAGTTCTTAGCAAGTAAATCAGTGACTTGGAAAAAGTCGAATTCAGGAAGCTGATTTTTTTTTTTTTTTTTTTTGAGACAGAGTCTCATTTTGCTGCCCTGGTTAGAGTGCCGTGGCATCAGCCTAGCTCACAGCAACCTCAAACTCCTGGGCTCAAGCGATCCTCCTGCCTCAGCCTCCACAGTAGCTGGGACTACAGGCATGCACCACCATGCCCGGCTAATCTTTTTTTCTATATATATTTTTAGTTGTCCAGCTAATTTCTTTCTATTTTTAGTAGAGACGGGGTCTTGCTCTTGCTCAGGCTGATTTCAAACTCCTGACCTTGAGCGGTCCTCCCACCTCAGCCTCCCAGGGTGCTAGGATTACAGGCATGAGCCACTGCGACCAGCCAGCACTGCTTTTTAGAGACTACACTGCCATGGGGTTTGACGAACAAAGCAAAACCAAAAAAAAAAAGGGTCTGTGTTAAACTGTGTAGAACCCCAGAGCTGGGTTTCACAATCAGCCCGTCCGAGCTCTGTCTAGGGGAGGCGAGGTTTGATTTTTCCCCCTGGTCTTCTTGCCAGGGCTCACCATCCAAACCTGCCCCAGCCAGTGGTGAGAGGACGCGGGGCAGGACTCGGGGGGAAGCAGGTTGGGGTGGGCAGGGGAGCCAGGCGGGCTTGGCTCCTGGAGGCCTGAGTCAGCAGGCAGGCGGGCGGGCGGGCAGGGCAGGCCGGGTCCTCACATGCTTGGGGAAGAGATGGTGCAGGAATGTTCCTCCCGCCCAGGCCCAGGCCCTGCCCACTGCATCCTGGCTCCTGCTCCTATGGACGCTGCAGCTCAGCTCTGGCTTAATAGGTGGGCGGTATCTGGAGCTTTGTTGGATGGGTTCATCCATGGGCCTTCAGAGGCAGCCTGGCCCAGGGGATTGGCTCAGGAGTAGGCAGGGCCAGGCCACAGAACATGCTCAGGGCTCAGCTCTGGCCCCGAAGTACCCCCAGCCCTCTGGGTGGTGTGGTGTGGCCGGCCGCCACTGCTCATGGGGCCTCAGGTCCTGTCTGTGCAATGGAGTTGAACTTAGATGTGTCTGATCATCCTGACTGCACACCCAGACCTCTCAGGGGGTGTGCCTGCATGTGGTACTTGTGACTTGCTGAACTCCCCCTTGGGGACACGCCTCCCAGGGCTGCTTATCCCCAAAGCTCTCCTCCCGGATCTCTGACGAGCTGGGCTGGGGGCCTGGGAGATGGTGCAGGTGTGGTCCAGGCAGGGACAAGCTTGTGACACTTTTGCTATGTACATGTGTGACTTTGTGCCTATATATGCCTGAATGTGTCACTAGATAAGGCCATGACCATGTGTATAGGACTGTGGCGTGGCTGTGTGTGACAAAGCAGCTGAAACTGATGCTGTGAATGGATGGTGACACGTGTGGAAGTGGCTAGCGTGGCATGAATGTGTGATACGGGGTGGCAGGGTGGCGGGGTGCGACTCTGTGAGCACATGAGCACGCGAGTGTGGCCTACATGCCTGTGAAACCATGTGTGGTTGTGTCTCTGGGGTTGTCTCTGGGTTCTGTGGGCGTGTGGACAACATGTAGCTCTGTCACCAGATGGGTGCTGGTGCTGAGCTGGGGCCACCTGTCTCCCTCAGGCCTGGCTCTGCTCCAGCCAGCAGCACGGCCATGGCACAGCAGTTCACAGCCCTCCTGTGTCCAGGGGGTGATGGGACGCAGGATCTGAGGTCTGCCTCCATCCCCAGCCCCCACCTGTGGCCACAAAGCAGACTCCTTTCCCTGGGCTGGGCCAAGATTGAGGACCACGGGTCCCCCACCCCCGGGACCTGGTAGCTGCCCAGGCAGAAAGAGAAGCCTTGTTTTCCACTCCCTCCGAGCAAACTGAGGGAGGGAACTGGAGGCAGCTGGACCCAGCTCAGCGTGAACATCTGCCTGGCATGTGATGAGGCCAGCCAGCAGGCCCTGCCACCACCAAGATGCCCTCACACTGGGCCCCCAGTCCCTTCCTGAGAAGGGCTCAGCCAGCCCGGACAATCCCAAACTCTCCCGACACCCCAACCCGCACAGAGACAGAAAGAAATGGGAGGGCAGCGAGGCGTGACGTCCTCACACCCCCCCCACACACACCTTGCCCAGCCCGGAGGCCTCAGTGTGCCAGAGCAGGCCTGGCCCCATCCCAAGATTCACTTTCTGATTCTTCTCCTAGATCCAAGCCCCCCGAGAAAAGTGTCGGACCAACCGCCTCATCCTGAGGATGAGGGCCGTGGGAGATGGCCCCTCTCAAGGAAGGGACATAGGAGGGCAACACCGTTCCCAGGGCATGAGCATGCGCAGGGGACTTTCCAGGCACTGTGGGCTGAGGGGCATTCCCGGCAGCCCTGCCCAGACTGGCCTGGGAAGGAGCCCCCACCCCAGGCTCAGAGCCCCCTCAGCAGAGGGCCTCACGGAGGCGGGAGCTGAGAAGAGGTTAAGGGTGAGAAGTTCTCTGGATGGGTTGGAAAATGAAGGAAGGAGGGAAGGGAGGAGGGTGGGGAAAATTCCTCAGAAAGTCCCAAATCTGACCTAATGTTGACCCAGAGCCAGGGGGACCCATTCCAGAAGTTCCTCCGAGGATGCTTTTCACTGACTGGGGAGCCCTGCCTGCCACCAGTGCCCGGCCCTCTGCCTGGCCAGAGCCCTCCCTGACCGGCAGGACCCGGAGGCCTTTCCTCCTCCACATCCCACCGCCTCCGAAAGAGAACCATATATCAGCTGGTGCTCCTTTCTCTTCTGGGGATGAACAGACCCTGTTTATCCTGGCCAGGGCCGCCCAAGGGCACAGCCGGTGTCCTCTTCACTTTCCAACGGGGCACAGCAGCGTGGCTGCACACCCAGGACAGCTTGGGGGAAAGAGTTTCTGAGCGCCCCCTGCCCTGGACTAGGGCTTTCCAGGACACGGCTCCCGGGGCAGACGAGCCACCCGTCTGTGAGACTGTCCCGGGCACAGCCTCCTGTCCCTTCCTCACAAAGCCCTCAGCCCTCGATCACGGAGTAGCACAGCCCAAGCCCCGGGCAGCACTACCTCACTCAGAGACCAGGGGAGTGAGGCCTGGGGAGGGAGTGCGGGCTCAGGGCCACCACCAGCTCCTCCTACCAGGGGGCACCTCCGGCGGCAGCGCAGCCGCCCCCAACTTTTGAGGTTCTGTGATAAAATTTCTGCCCACCCTGATCTCAGAATCTGGCCCAAAGACTCCCAGGAGTAATCAGAGTTCTACATTTCCCCCACCTCATCCCTTCCGGGATCCAGACAGAAAGAGTCATGCGTTTGTCATCTTAATTGTAAAAGGTTTATCAAGAAAAAAGAAAGAAAAAAAGAGAAAGATTCAAGCAGCAGCAGCCAGGAACAGACCACGACCTCCCAGCTCAGGGAGAGGCGGCGCCGGTCAGCCCTGTCAGCCCCCACACACCCCAGCCTGGGCCTGGGCAGGGAGGAGGCAGTAACCCTTGGGGGCATAAACATCGGTCCAAGGCAGTGCGGTCTGCCCAGGAGTGGGGTGCACAGCACAGCGAGGCTGGCTGCGGGCAGGTGGGCCTCGTGGTGAGCAGGCCCCTGGCTTTCTCTTCTCGGGTTTCCCCCTGTGCAACAGGAAGGATTTGGAGAAGACAGTGCCTGCCACGGAGGCCAAGGACCCTGGGAGCCTGAGGTCTGGGCCTGCTCGGAGTGTGAACTCAGATATACGGCAACTTTTGGGGAGTCCTCTCCGGGAAGGTGCCACCAGCACCTTGAGCCCCAGGATGGAGGGATGTTGCATGGTCCCCTAACCAAGGGAAGATGCGGGCTCAGCAGTGGAGCGCAGTCAGAGGCCCGCGGGGGGGAGCTGGCCCGCAGCCCCTCCTACAGGGGACAGGGTGAAGCCGGACGCCGGCGCTTCAGGAGCAAGGAAGATCCTTCCCTCTGCCACGCAGGCCAGAATCCCCACGGAGGGGGCACCAAACTTGCTCAGGAAAGGTGAGGAAGAGAAGAGGGAGAAGTTTTTGTGCCTCCATCCCTTTGCCAAGCTGTTCCTCTTTCCTGAATGTCCTTCTCCCCATTTGCTATCTGGCAGGGCCTTGTCATTCTTCAAAACACTGCTCAAATGTCGCCTACTCTGTGGGGTCTTCCCTGCTCGGCAGAATGCTGCGGTCCCTCTGAGCTTCTGGGAAGCCCTGACTGAACCATCGGTCGTGCTGCACTGACTGTTTCTGTGCCTGCCCCTTGACTGAGGACTCCCCAAGGGCAGGCCCATCGCAGCCCTGGGTGCCCAGCGTCTGACCCAGGGCCACAGCAGGCCTCGGTGTCTGCTGAAGAAACAGGGGTGGTGGCTAGGTGAGTAAGCGCTGCAGGCTCTAGCGGAGGCTGAGCCCGTGGCCTGGCCTTCATTTACTGACCAGCAGCCCAGGCCTTGGCCTACAGGGTTGGCGGCCGCATCCTTGCCCCCGCTGTGCCCCACCTCTAAGGGGCACCATGGCTTCTTGAAAGCTCCTTCTCCCAGGAGGGGGCCACAGGCTGTTTCCTCACCCACCAGTGACTGTCCCCTCCAGCTACTGCTGGTATAGGGAGATTGGGAAGTTGGGGTGCACTTCAGTGACCGAGCCTGGGGGCAGGGAGGGGCCAGACACACACGGTCAGAGGTTGTCATACATGCGCAGGGTCTTCTCCAGCTGCTGGCCCACCCGCTGGTAGAAGAGGATCTGCTGGCGCAGGTAGCTTTGCATCATGTGCTTGAAGTCGAGCTCACGACGCTGGTGGAAGTGGTTCATCTCGGCCTGCAGGGCGAAGCCCACCACACGGCAGCGCCTGCGAATGCCATCTGCCTCGTCCTGAGCCATGCGGCCCTCGTCGCTCATGCGCTGGCTCTCCTTCACCTTGGCAAAGGCGCCTGGCCCAGGAGAGCAGAGGACAGCAGGTTAGGGCTCAGCTCCCCTCCCTTTGCTCCTCCCCCTCCTTGCGCCTCCCCCACAAGCACAGAATACCCTCATCAGCTCAATTCAGACCTCACTCCTGAACTCCAGACCCACATAGTCCAGCCACCTGAGTGTCTGCCAGGAAGTTGCCCAGACCCTCACCATCAGCACATCCTAAACCAGACACACCATCTTCCCTCCAAATATGCAGTATCGCCAGCAGCCCACATCTGACCTGCTAGGCATATTTATTTCCAAGACTGGGCTTTTCCTATCCCTACCTACCAAAAGCCTCATCATCTCCCACACTAGCTCCTAATTCAGCTCAAACATCACTTCCTCCAGGAAGTCTTCCCTGTACCCCACTGCATTAGGTACCTCCCAATGCTCCCAGGTTCCCTGGGCTTCCCTCTGCCACAGCTCTCACCACCCGTGATTTTTCTGACTGCCTCCCTCTGGACTGTAAACTCAATGAGGACAGGGCCTGTCCTTATCCTCTGTGTCCCTAGTACCCAGAAAAAGGCCTGGCGCACAGCAGATCCTGACAGGTGTCAACCCCATCTTCACTGTACTGCTGCAACAGTCCCTCAGGGCCTCCCCACCCTTGGAATATGAGAGGTTCTCTGCAGTGCCCAAAAGGGTCCCCTAATCTGGGCACCTTCCCTGGCTCCCCAAGGCCTGCAGATCAAGATCCACGCCCACCTGCCTGGCCAGGAGGCCCTCTGGGAGCTGGCCCCTGCGTGCATTCCACACTGGCCCCTTGTCCGTCAAACTCACCCTGCTCTTTCCTACCTTCCTCCCTCCCCACTGGATCCCTACTCATAATTCAAGGCCTGATCAGGTTCCACTTCTACAGCGGAGCCTCCCCCAGTTCGCACAGGCAGGACACTCCCATCTCACCTCTCCTGCACTCCCACCCCCACCCCCATCAGTGCCGATTCTAAACTAGCACTTCGAAGGCCATGTGGTGTGTCTCCCCCTACAGACCCTGCTCCCTCCTCACCTCAGCCTCCAGGGGCCTACAGGAGGTTTTAATAATAACCAGGTGACAGATGGGAGTGGAAGAACCTGGGCAGGGGCCCAAATTTGGAAAAATATGAATGAATCAACAAGCAGTCGGTGAATGAATTTCAGTTCTGAATTGAAAGGCATTTGACTAATCTGCCTTTAAGCCAATGGGACAGTTGCTGGAAGAGGAGGCAGTGTGCCTGTGCCCAGCACTGGCTCCTGAGGGATACAGGGATCCACCGTGCCAAGAAGACTAGGAGGTGGAAGGTGGCATGGGGGACAGCATGCAGCCGGCACTTCAGAAGCACCCGCTGTACACAGACAGCAAGCTCCTGTCCACACTCTCCACTCCTCCTCGAGGAGGGCTCTGGAGGGACTTCTAGATGGTATTTTTTTTACTCATGATCATGCAAGTTGTCTGGTGCATTCAAAATGCATTTATTGAGCACTTACTATATATGCCACGCCCAGGGCTCTGCATGCTAGAGATAACTCTGGATGTCTTTAGAAGGGGCAACAACTGTATTAGTTGGCAAGTGCATGGTTAATTGCTCATAGTAGCCTTTTAGGCAGATAGACTCAAGATCAGAGAGTCTCGTCTCCAGGGGCTGCGCACACAGCACCCAAAAGAAATGTGCAGTCCCCGGGTCCCAGCCCACTTCCAGTGCTTCTGCCACCTTCCCTGAACTACCCCTACCCCATCCTAACAGCCCAGCCCTGGGCAGCAGAAGGGGGATCATCCCAAGGCCTAGGATAGGACCCAGCAAGAAACTTCAGAGCTGGAGAAGCCTGAGAGGTCAGCTGTCCAACCTGCACCCCCACCCCAAGGAGGGTGGTATGGAAGAAGCCGACACCCTGAGGGGGCAGGGATTTGCCTAGGGGCTGCCAGCCTCCTTCCTGCCCCATGTGGGGGATGCCTGGCCCTACACAGCTGGGGGTGGACACCACTTCTGCTGCAGTGAGCCCATGCTGGGTTCTCCAGGCATATGTGTGGGGCCCCCAGACAATGGACACAGGTATTCAAGAAGGCCCCAAGGGATAGGAAGGACCATAAGAGGAAAGGTAGAACACAGCAGCACAAAGGAACCAAGTTAAACTTCAGCAAGATGAACCTCTCTGAGGGGGGAGACGCTGAGCTAGCCTGGATTCTACCTGCCTGAGAAAGTCAGGGTGCATTAGGGGTGGATTTATATACTCAAGGGTTTTTCCTGCCCATGGCCTTGGAGGAAGGAAAAGCCCCTTTTGTTGATGAGAAGACTGAGGCCCAAATAGTAGGAATGAACCTATTGCAATTGCTATATATCCATAGACAGACAGGGGGCCAGGGACGGGGGACAAAAGCCACAGGGGTCGGAGAGAGGAGGAGGCCCAACCCTGCTCTCCGTCACTGCTCCACCCTGTGACTCAGTTCTGGGGCCAGGAGCAGGTAGCGCCAACATACCCCACCCACCAGGCCGGGAGTCAGGGCTCAGGCCTATCCAGCATCCCCCTACATTCCACGTAGGACCCAACCTGAGAGCTGAGGACCCAAGGGAGCCTTCTGCCCCAGCAGTTCTCCTGCAGGCCGGGTCCTAGGAGGGGGGAAAGGAGGGTTGGAGCCTACTAGCTGCAGAGTCCTGGGTCCCAGGCATAGTCTCTAAGCTTCCAGCTCAATCCATCTTGCCCCTACCTCTTTGAGGTAGTTACCAGCCACCCCAGGTTTGGGGCAGGATGTCTGGGCAGGATGTCCCAGCTGTGTCCCCTGCAGCAAGCCACTGCTTTTGCCTGGACTACAGGTCTCCCAGCGTCAAACAGGACATGTTGCACTAGAAGTGATGCTGTTGACAACTGCCCACAACAGAACAGTGCTTTAGCGTTTCCTCATTTGTAAAATGGGATAATAATAGCACCTGCTCTGTGGTACAGTTGAGGCTTAATTGAACTTTGTATATAGCACCAAGGACCTCACCTGAGATAGCATAAGAGCTCTAGATGCTATGTGCTACGGTGTGCAAACTGCTTTTCTATCCCTGAGCTCACAGCAAGCACCAGCGGTGGTGGCTCATGGCAGTATTACTCCCTTTGTTTATGGAAGCCTAGGAAGGGAGGTAGAGGGAGGGTTAGATGACGGCTCAGAACCAACAGAGGCTGACCCACCTGTCCCCCAGGCAAGAGCCTGCCCCTACAAGGGCCAGTTTGCCTTGGCCAAGCTGTGAGCCCACCGATGTCCGTGGTCCTGGGCCTGCCTCTAGTCCATAGAGGATGCCAGCCAAGCAAGCGCAGGGACGCCAAGCCTTACTCCTCCTCCATCCCCTTCTGGCTCATCTGCCCTGGCTGTCCATCCCTTGGGGAGCCCCTGTCCCCAAATGTCTGGCACAGTGGAAACAGCCTGGGCTGTGGAGTCAGACACACCAGGGCTGGGATTCCTGCTCTGGCGCACCGTCTCATCTCGCCACGCCTCACCTGACAATGGAGGCGATGACATCGACCTCGTGACTTGTATGAGCCTTAGGACTGAGCCCTGCCCTTGCTGGCTCTCAGGTGGGGACCATAGGTCCCAGTTGGCCCTGGACAGTCGCTTTCCCCTTGTTGCCCCATGGTAACAACTGCTAGGGCCCCCTTTCACCCCTAAAACTGCCCCAGTTTGGACAGCTAATTATAGGGTTACCCTTTTCTTAGGAGACATCTAGACTGGGCTCCAAGGCCTGAGCCAGTGGGCAGAACAGGCTGGGGGCCTCCCCTCAGCTCTAGCCAGGCTTCATGTTCCATTTTATTAACATAGAGACTCTCCCAAGGTCACCTCACAGGCAAAGTCTGTCCAAATCCTCGTCTCCAAACTCCCCACCTGGGCCTCCACTTTCCCTCCTCCCACCCCCCACACACTCGCCACCCGTTCAGATGTCTAGACAGGTGGACAGAATCCTGTGGACTCAAGAGCCAACTGCCCTGCTCCTTCCTCTGAGAATGGTTCCACTCACAGAGCCAGCTTGGGACCCCTCGCCCCAATCCCCTGAGGTCCCCAAAGCCACCCAGTTCTGTCTCAGCCAGATTCCCAGCCCCTCCCAGTTTGCCCCACACCACAGGCCTGGGAGGGGCAGTGCAGAGCCCAGAACTAGGCGGGGGGAGGAAGCCCCAAAGGGCCTGGCCTGCCAGGCGGGGAGCAGGTTGTGTTAGGCGAGGGCAGGGGGCAGCCTCTGCTTCAGGGTCAGCGCCCTGACTCCCAGAAACACCTGCAGTGGAAACCCAGACACGGCCTCTCCCAGCTTTGGCCTCTCCCAGCTCCATCTCCCGCCCAGGGTCAGAAAGGCGGGTCAGAGCCTGAAAGTGCTGGGTGCCCTGGGTATGCGATTGCCTTTAGTTTTTAATTATTTTTTTTTTGAGACAGAGTCTCACTCTGTTGCCCAGGCTATAGTGCCGTGGCGTCAGCCTAGCTCACAGCAACCTCAAACTCCTGGGCTCAAGGGATCCTTCTGCCTCAGCCTCCCAAGTAGCTGGAACTACAGGCATGCACCACCATGCCCGGCTAATTTTTTCTATATATTTTTAGTTGGCCAATTAATTTCTTTCTATTTTTAGTAGAGATGGGGTCTCACTCTTGCTCTCAGGCTGGTTTCAAACTCCTGACCTTGAGCGATCCTCCCGCCTCGGCCTCCCAGAGTGCTAGGATTACAGGCATGAGCCACCGCGCCCGGCCTGGGATTGCCTTTAGGCCCTCCGCCCTGCTCTGGCTGAGGGTCCCCAGCCACTGCACAGGGCAGCTGTGTCATCATTGTGTCCCAGCCTCCTGCTGCCCACTCAGGAACAAGCCATTGAGGAGCTGGTTGAACCAGCTTTCCCACTTCCGCTCAGGGAGACACCTGTCCCCGTGCACCCCCAGCCGGCCACTACCTCCTGCCCTCCCCTGGCCCAGAGCTAGGTCTGAGGCATGATTCTGCTTCTGGGCCAGACGCTCCCTGGAGTCCCCTCCAACCCCTCCCATGAAGGCCTGAGAACCCACTGGGGCCCCCTTCCCTTGCTTTATGGATTAGGAAACTAAAGTCCAGAAAGACAAAGGCACTTCCCAGGGACACACAGCAAACTGGGGGCTCTGTTCCCAAAGCCAAGACTAGAGCTCAGGTTTGTGTTTCCAAAAACTGAAAGGAGGAAGAAGAAAGGTAGAGATGAGGACAAAAGGAGGATGAGGGCAGAAAGAGAGGAAAAGGAGGAGGAGAATGTGCAGGGAGAAAGGAGGAGTTCTAGAAGTCCAAAGGAAGTAGAGGAGGGCAGGGCCAGCTTGCCCCAGACTCTCCTGGTGCTGGGGGGAGCATGTTTGCTGTTCCCCATGCTCAGTCCAGAGGTCGGCCTCCTGCCCCACCCAGAGTAAAACTCCCCACCAAGCCAGGCCTGACCTCAGGGCCTAAGGGGCAGGGAGCCAGCCCCACGCCCTGCAGACGTTCTTCCTGAGTTACCAAGCAGCCCCAGGGAGGACCACGCCCTTCTCCTGACATCTGCCCTCCCTGTAGTCCCCACGACTCAGCCACTTGCTGGGTCAGCCCGACTCACTCCTCAGGCAAGAAGAGAAGCCAGGCTCAGGAAGTGGGAGTTGGATGGGCCATGTGGCAGTGCCCTGGACCCCTGGTTCCGCTCCCCTGGCCCAACCCGGTGCCCTCGTGTGACCCGGGATGAGTCATTTCCCTAGCAGTTCCTTGACAGCCCCAGCAGTAACAGGCAAGGGCCCATCCTGTCCCTCCCCCATAGAGGGGTCATAAGAACTGAAAACATGGCTGGGCTTGGGAGGCAGCCAACATGGACACGTCCCTGGGGAGGTGGCAGGAGGACAGGACAGTCCCAGCTGGGCCACGGACTCACTGTGCAACACTCTTCTATGGACACCAGCTCCTTCATCTGCAAATGGGGACAGAGATCCTCCCGCATAGATAGGGTACACAGCCGTGAGCGCAGCCCTGGAGCTGCGAAGGTGGGAGGCAAGCTTGCGAGGCGTGGAAGGTAGGCCCGCACCCTGTGCTCCCCTTATCTGGGTCTAGGTCTGTGTCCCACATTAGCCTGTGGGCTCCTCAAAGGAAAGGCCTGGGACCTGGTCATCCCTGTGTTCCCAGACCCCAGCCTGACACGTTGAAGGGGCTCTACACACGACAGGTAAACAAGACAGAAACAGAGAAAACGAAGGAGTGGACAGGAACCAGACATCTTGCTCCATAAGGTCAGGAGCGAGTCCTGTCCACAACAATCCCCCTGGACCTAGAACTGCACCTGCCACATAGCTGACACTTGACACACTTGCTGAATGAGTGACTGAGGCAGAGACAAGATGAGCCGCTCTGTTCTGATAGGCCACCCCCGTATCCCCAGCACCCAGCAGAGAGCCAGACTCAGCCTGCTTGCACTGGGTCTTACCTTTCTGCAGGTGGATGATGTCAGGGAAGTTGGAGAGCAGGCCCTGGTAGAGAGACAGCATGTCGAGCATCTGGAAGAGGTCATTCTTGGGCTGCTCAGCGAACATCTCACCGACGGCTTCGTAGGTACGGCCCGTGTGAGAAATGGCGCTGTTGAGGGCCTCAGAGCTAAAGGGGGGGTCCATCTGGAAGGCATGACTGATGGCCTGGAAGGCACTGCCAAGCTTCTGGAATTCCTTGCGGAAGCCCCCCACATGTTTACGTACCAGCTCTGATGCCACCGTGCTGAGCTGCAGGACACTGTCGTCCATCTTCTTGCTGAAGGCCTTGAAGGTGTCCACACGGTCCTCCACGTCCTGTAGGTCCTGGTGCTCCGTGGGGATCTGGAAGGTGAGCAGGAAGCTGGCACCCACCATCTCGTCCTTCTCTGCCCGGCGTTTGCCCATCTTCCACTGCTTGTCGTCCAGGCAGCTGAGGAAATGCTGGAAGCCCTCATACTGGGACAGCACAGGGTGGCTGGTCATGTGGTCCATCCAGAGGATAAGCCTCCGCTTCCGCTTTTCAATGAAGTCCTCCTCGAAGCGGCCTGTAGCCTGCTTCTCAGGCAGATGGGGCACCGAAATGACAGTGAACTTGTGTAGCAGGCGGTTATAGAGCCAGTCGAAGTGTTTGTAGCGCCGATAGACCGGTGAGCCAGCATGAGTGGGTGTGAGCTTGTAAGAGATGTAGCTTTTGATGCCCTTGAACTTGGTCTGTTTGGTGGGGTCCTCCACAGAGCAGGCAAACGGGTGGGGGTTGGCCTTCCACTGGGGGCCACGAGGGCCCATTTCAATGGAGTATGTCTCAGCGATCTTGGCCATCATGGGCACATCGCCCAGGATGAAGGCCTCCACTCCAGAGCGCACGAAGCACGAGAAACGGTTGAGGTTGCGCCCCACCACACTGCCTCGCTTGGCAGATGCCAGGCTGTCCTGCCGCTCCAGGGCTGGCTTGGGCCGGAAGGCCATGTGCTGGCTGGGGTAGGCACCAGGATAGGAGAGGTTGAGTGGGGGGTGCCCGTTGGTGCCCAGCCCACCAGCCCGTGGCTCCTCCACCACTGTGCATCCGTCATCCCAGTCATCCCAGTCATCATCATCATCCTCCTCGAAGCTGCCCTGGTTTGAGAGGAAACCACTGCCCCCACCACTCCTGGCCGGGCTGGCCACACTGGAGCTGTTGTACAAGTTCACCTGAGTGCCCAAAGAGCCTGCAAGGCTGCTGGAGTAGTCAGCATGGTTGGCGCTGAGGCCAGAATGGAGGATCTCCACGTAGGAGGCAGGAAAGAGCCCCGTCTCACCACGGCTGTTCTGGCCCTGCAGCCAGCCGTCCAGTGAGGTCTCACTAAAGATGACCAGGTCCTCATCCTGCTGGATGCTGATTTCCTCCTTGTTCTCACTGTGGAAGTCATAGAGGGCTCGGCCTTTCAGCGCCATGGCTGGTCTGGGTGGCAGAGAAAGATGGGAAAGAGAGGGTTCTGCCCAGACCAAGGATGCTCACTGGGGTGTCCAAGAATGCACTAGCAACTCAATGCCGGTTATACAGCTCAGTTGCTCAGCCCCCAGCTTGGGGTCTCAGCACCCACAAATGCTGTCCAGCCTGCTCCTCCTCATGGCAATGCCCATGGCCCAGAAACTGCCCTATCAGGTCTCTGGGCATATGCCTCTGAGCAGGGAGGGCTCACGTCCATAGTCGTCTTCCCTCCCTCTGCAGCCTGGCGGAGTCAAGGGAGTCTCTCTTTCCTCCCACTTTCAGAAGAACAGTCAAGTGACCTGGAGAAACCAGCTCTGCAAGGGCAAGAATTCGACACTTTCCACTGGAAGAATGTTCTAAAATAGAAAAGAATCACTCGGAAACCACCATTCCAGAAACGCAGCAGGGCTCTGCCGTCCCTCTGGCTCCCAGCTCCTTCTGGCTGCTCTGGCTTTGGGAGGCTCTCACATTCCTCTGCAGATCTGCCCCTTCCTCCTTCCTCCTCCTCCTCCTAGACCATTGGGTTTTCAAAAATCCAGAAAACCCAACAGGGGCAAGGAGAAAAGCAGCAGCCTCCTGAATCGAGTCCAAGGGTGGATGTGTCCGGCTTCACAACGAGCCAGGCCGGGAAAACAAGGACTGAGGCTTACACAACAGGCCGCCAACTCTTCGACCCAGGCTGCGCAGCCGGCCCCCCGCCGGCTCGGTCGCCCTCTCCCCGCCCCCAAGTGGCCAGCCCCCACCTAGGAGGGAGGAGGGGGCGCGGCGAGGACCTCGGGCGACTTCTGGCCACTCGCTGACTGGTCTCTTTTGTTTGCCTAATTCCACTCCGAGTGCAAGGGCCCCGTCCAAAGGTAACCCCAGCAGAAAGCAGTAACCCCGGACCCGGGACTCAAGACCCCCGCCCCTCGCCCCTCGCGTGCACGCACACACTCAGCAGTAGTTTGCAGAGGAGCTCCGGCGAGTAGATGGCGCACCCGTCGGTCCTCCGCGCCGCGCTGGGGGCCGGCCAGTGGGCCGCGGGCTGCGCCCCCAGTCTGCCCTCGCCCGCACTCGCCGCCCCGGCGCCGCGGCGGGAAGCCAGCTCCAAAACAAAAAGGCGATCCGGAGGTGGTGTCTCGAGGAAGGAGGGAGCAGCCGAAGGGGAGTTGAGGGGTGGGGAGAGGGAGGAAAGGCAGGCTGGGGAATTGGGCAAACTCCGCCGCACTTCCGTGCGTCCCGGCTGGGCAGGAGCGGCCGGCTCCACCCTCCCGCGGGCCTGGGGCGCTGGAGCGGGCCCCCGCCTCCTCCTCCGCGCTCCTTTCCGTCTGGCGGGCGCCTCGCTTGCTCGCGCCCAGTGCCCAGTCGGGAGGCGAGATGGAGGAGAGGGCCCGCGAGCACGGGGCCCGAGAGCCTCCGGGACTGGTCCCTGGGACCGCCACCTCCTCCTTCCCGAAGCCTGCCCGCCCTCGCCGGGAGACACCTCACGCCCCCAGGGGTTGGAGCGCCACGCGGGGGAGCTCGCCAGCCGCCGCTGCCTCGCTTCCTGGCCTGCGCCACCCTCCTGCCTTTTCCGTGACGCAAGTGCAGTGAAACTCCGAAAGTTTGCAAAGCGCGGGGCTGCAAGCGGGGCGCCAGAGCCATGGACGGGCGTGGGGCGGGGTGCGTGGAGAGACGCGCCAGCCGGAGGGGAGCGCAGCGGCGGACGCCCCTTTCCCAGCTTCTAGCTATCCCCCACTACTACTCCTCCGGACGGGGTCGTGGCGCGGCTCTGGGATCGTTCTGTGCGGCAGCAGTGCAGCCTGCGCGTCCCGGGAGTCTGTCCTGGGATACCAGCGGCTGTGGGTCCCAGTCGCCTAGCCAGACAGCACGAGGAGCACCACTGCCCTGGGCGACTTCCTTCAGGGCGGAAGGAATCCTACGTCTGCATTGACAAGAAACAAACTAAGCACGACCCAGTTCATGTTGCTTTGCGCAGTGGCGGGTTCTGAATGTTCTGTCCTTGTCAGCAACAGCAAGGAGAAAGAGGCGGCCCAGCAGATAGGGTTCCAGAAGAAGCAGGCGGGGCCTTGACCCTCGGTCAGCATATCTGGAACACTTTAGGCCCTGATTCTGCCAGGCACTGTGCTGGGCACTGGGGAGTATGGCACAATAAGGCAGGAAGGGTTCCTGCCCTGGGGGCTTACAGTTCACCGTCTTTAATCCATCTATTCTGTCTCATTGTCAGTCATGCACTCAAGAAGCATTAACTGAATACCTGCTCTGTACCAGCCCCTGGACTGCAAAACCAAATGACATTATCCTTAACTCCCAGAAGCTCAGATGTGTTGTCACAATTAGACAGATGACCAGAGTGACCAGTGCCATGAAAAGTGCATGTGAGTGCACCTACCCCAGCCTGAGTGGAACAAGGATCAAGGAAGGCTTCCTGGAGGAAGAAGTGCCTAAGGTGAGGCAAAGGCTTCAGTCCTCACCTCCTTTCCTGGCTATGCCTTGGAGCCTTGTCTGCTCCCTCTAGCTAGAACTCCCTTCCCCTCTTTCTCACTCTTCCTACTTGTTGCAGATTAGCTGACATGAGGTGGTGCTGCTAAAGGTGTTTTGGCTGTTTTGAAGGGCATGGTTCCCACACCTCTGGCTCCAAAACCCATTTTCACTGGTGCAGTGAGTGGATCCAACTCCCTGTGCAGAGCTGGCATACGACCAGAACAAAGGCTTGTGTACAAACCCGAGAAGCCCAGGTATTAATCCGCACAGAGAAATAACTGTCAAGCAGAACTGAATTTTTGCATCAATAAGTCAAGGCAGTTTGGGCTGCTCCTTGGAAAGCCAAGTTACCAGGTTAGCTTAGGGAGCCTGGAACCAGCCCCCAAGAGGGAAAGAAGTAATGGTATGACAAGTCTCTCAACCAAGTCACCTAGAAACCTTGTTCCCTGCATAGGGGCAGCCTGGATTCTAAAGACCATTCAGCCCAGTGTCTCCAAGATTAGAGCCTAAATATTTGTCCCCAGCTAATTTTAGGACCCTCCCTTTCCTATTCACATATCCTTTCTCCAAACTGGGTTTAACAATAGCATCTACTTCCTTACTGCTTGCTCAATGCCAGACACTTGTATACACTTTACCTTTATTAACTCCCTTAATACAACTGATGGGATTTCTACTCACCCAACTTGAGTCCCAGTCCAGCCCCACCCCCTGAGTGGTGCCCAGCCACCACTTTGATTGCCTTTAGCTGGTTTCCAAACACATTTACAGACCAACCATCTTGGATTTACTCCATCTGTTCTGGGTGGGTTTTTTGTGACTCTGAGGAGCCACTCTTTTTTTTTTTTTTTTTTTTTTTTTTTTAATACAGTCGTCTCACTCTGTTGCCAGGGCTAGAATGTCATGGCGTCAGCCTAGCTCACAGCAACCTCAAAGTCCTGGGCCCAAGCGATCCTCCTGCCTCAGCCTCCCAAGTAGCTGGGACTACAGTCATGTGCCACCATGCCTGGCTAATTTTTTCTGTAGATATTTTTAGTTGTCTGGCTAATTTCTTTCTATTTTTTAGTAGAGACAGGGTCTCACTCTTGCTCAGGCTGGTCTGGAACTCCTGACCTCGAACAATCCTCCCACCTCGGCCTCCCAGAGTGCTAGGATTACAGGCATGAACTACCACACCGGCCAGCCTCCAATTTCTTTCCTCCCTTTCTCTTCTTAAATCCCTCTAACCAGCCTTTCATGCCCACATTCCACTCACCTATTCTTGTCAAGGTCATCAATAACCTTGGTGTTGCTGGATCCTAATGGTTATTCTCAGTCCTCATCTTACTTTAACCTCTCAGTAGCATTTGACTCGGTGATCACTCCTTCCTCCTGGATGCACTTTCCTCACTTGCATTGGAGAGACCGTACACTCCTGGTTTTCCTTCTACCTCACTGGTTCATCCTCTTCTCTCCAATAATTCTTAACATTAGAATGACCACAGTGGAGTGATCCTCTTGTCTTTTCTATCTATACTCACTCCTTTGATGATCTCATCAAGCTTCATAGCTGCAAACACCATCTATAAGCCAGTAATGCCCTTTCTTTTCCCTCCAGCCCAGCTTTTTTTCAAAAACTCAAGGGAGCCAGGCATGGTGGCTCACACCTGTTAATTCCAACACTTTGGGAAGTCAAGGTAGGAGAATCACTTGAGGCCAGGAGTTTGAGACCAGCCTGGGCAATATAGGAAGACCCCATCTCTAAAAAATTTTTTTAAATTAGCTAGGTGTATGACAAACACCTGTAGTCCTAGCTACTCAGAAGGCTGAGGTGGAAGGGGTTGCTTGAGCCCTGGAGTTTGAGGTTACAGTGAGCTATGATCATGCCACTGTACTCCAGCCTGGGCAGCAAAGCAAGACCCCATCTCTGTCTCTCAAAAAAACCAAACAAAAACAAGAAGAAAAAAAACCTCCAAAGATATATGATATGAATATCTTTTTCCTTTGGATGTCTAATAGACATCTCCAACTCCACATGTCTAAAGTTCAGTTTCTGATCTTGACTCCCAAATCTGTTCCGCTTGCAGCTTTCCCCATCTCCGGTGATGGTGAGTACATTCTTCCAGTTGCTTAGGCCAAAAACTGGAGTCATTCTTGACTGTTCCCATATCCTGGAATTCTTTCATCAGCATCTCAGTACTGCTCTTCTGGTTCCAACCACCATCTTGGATCACTACAACAGCCTCTTCATGGGTTTCCATCCCTGTCTCCTTGTGGTTTATTCTCAACATAGCGGTCAGAGTGATCCTTTTAAAATGTAAGTTAGGTGTCAGTCCTCTGCTCTAAACCCTGTAGTGTCCCCATCTCACTCAACATAAAAGCCAAAGTCCTTACAAGGGCCTCCAAGCCTTGTATTATCTGATCCCCCTTTAATCTCTTCCTCTCCTCCTTGCCCACTCTGCTCCTGCCCAGATGGCTTTCTTGCTCCTCTTCTGACATGCCAGGCACATTTCTGTCTTTTTTTTTTTTTTGAGACAGAGTGTCACTCCGTTGCCAGGGCTAGAATGTCATGGCGTCAGCCTAGCTCACAGCAACCTCAAACTCCTGGGCTCAAGTGATCCTTCTGCCTCAGCCTCCCGAGTAGCGGGGACTACAGGCATGCACCACTATGCCCGGCTAATTTTTTCTATATATTTTTAGTTGGCCAATTAATTTCTTTCTACTTTAGTAGAGACGGGGTCTCGCTCTTGCTCAGGCTTGTCTTGAACTCCTGAGCTCAAACGATCCATCCGCCTCGGCCTCCCTGTGTGCTAGGATTACAGGCGTGAGCCACCATGCCCGGCCTACATTCCTGTCTTAAGGCATCTGTACTGTTTCCTCTTCCTGAAATGTTCTTCCTCCTGATTTCCACATGGCTTAAACCCTGAAAGATATCACCTTCTCAATAAGACCTACCCTGACATACCCTTTTTAAAATAATAGTCCATCCTCACCCCAAGCCTTCCTTATTTCCTATATCCTGCTCAGTTTTCTTTCACAGCACTTACCACCTGCTAACAAATATAATTTACTTATTTATTATGTTTATTGTCTAGGAAGAAGGAAATTATCCAAGAGTCCTGCTGCAGACAAATTGAGCAAGGGCTGAGGATGGAAGGCAGTGGGGCTAGGGAAAAACGAGGGGTACAGAGGAAGAGCAAACAGGGAGAAGATACTCGCAACATGTATAAGCAGTTAAGGATTAATATCCAGAATACACAAAAAACACCTTTAAACCAATGTTTAAATGTTTAAGAAAGCAAACTACCTGTATTAGTTTTTTACTACAGCTGTAACAAATTACCACAAACTAAGTAGCTTAAAACAACAAAATTTATCACCTTACAGTATCCAAAATGGGTCTCACTGGGGTAAAATCAAGGTGTCAGCACGGATGTGTTCCTTCTCTAGGAAGAATCCTTTTCCAACTTCCTAAAGGCTGCCCATAGTCCTTGGATTTTGAACCCCTTTCATCTGCAAAGTCATCAATTGCATCACTCAGACTTGTGCTTGCATCATCCACATCTCTGACTCGTCTCTCTCCCTCATTCACTTATAAGGACTCTTGTGATTATAGGGGACCCACCATGATAATCTCCCCATCTCAAGATCCTTAATCACACATGCAAAGTCCTTTTGTCATGTAAGGTAACACAGCCACAGGTTCTGGGTGAACATCTTTGGGAGGCCATTATTCTACTTACCACACAATACAAAAGAAAAATAGACAAAAGAAGCATTTCATGGAGGAAGAATACATACAAAATTCATATTCATCAGGGAATATGCAAATTTAAATCACAATGAAATACCATCACACACTCATCAGATTGGCAAAAATGTTTTAAACTAACAACCAGGCATTGGCAGGAATGAAGAGCAAAGGCAACTCTCATGCACTGCCAAAGGAGTATAAATTGGTATATAATCCCTTTGGAAAACAATTTGGCAAGGTTGAGCATGCATATACCTTACAACTCAGTAATTTTCTACTGTAGGAAGTACACTCTAAACTATTTGCTTATGTGCAACAGGAGATGTGTACAAGACTTCTAATGGCCGTGCTGCTAAAAATAGTCCTTCCAAAAAAATCCAAGAGGAAAATGGATTAATAGTCAAACAATGGAATATTATGCAATAGGAAAAAAGCTGTAATCACAGCCACATGTAACAAACTCCATACAGTGTAATGTCTTTAATGCAACATTTCTCAGACTGTTGTCACTTTGCATTCAAGCTTCAGTATGTATACACATTACCTGAGGATCTTAT
>CAUYRT010095779.1:0-119567 GCA_963574885.1 Lepilemur ruficaudatus
AAATTCAGAACACTAAAATGACAGAAGAAGAATTTCAAACATGGATTGTAAGAAAACTCAATGATATGCAAGAAAAAATGGATAACCAACACAAAGAAACCACAAAAAAATCCAGGACTTGGAATAAAAATTCACTAAAGAAATTAAAATATTAAAGAGAAATCAAACTGAACTTCTGGAAATGAAGAATTTATTCAAGGAATTACAAAACACAGTGGAAAGCCTCAAGAACAGGGTAGATCAAACAGAAGAAAGAATATCAGGGATTGAAGATAACACCTTTCAATTAAATAAGTCAGTCACAGAGACAGAGCAGAGAAATAAGAGAAAAGAGCAAAGCCTACAAGAAATGAGGGAATTATGTGAAGAGGCCTAACGTGAGACTCATGGACATCCATGAAGGTGAAGAAGAAAACACAGAGGGTTGGATAAGCTATTTGAGGATATAATAGAGGAAAATTTCCCAGGCCTTGCTAAAAATCTAGATATCCAGGTACAAGAAGCTCAAAGGACTCCTAGGAGATCCATTGCAAACAGGAAGACACCACAACATACAGTCATCAGACTGACCAAAATAACCACCAAAGAGGCCCTCCTATGAGCTGTAAGATGAAAGAAGCAGGTAACCTACAAGGGAAAGCTCAACACTGTGTTTCAGAGAGTATCTGCATTTTTGTGTGTAGTGATCATTCATAAATTTTCACTACTGTGTTGTATTCCATGATTAATTATTTTGGGAAGTAGAATACATACATGGTTAAGAACACAGACCTTAGACATCTGTCTTAAGTTACAGAAACTATGGTGCTCTTTCTTTTAATTCAAACAAACAGAACATAAAAACAAACTCATACAAAAAGTTTAGATAGGAGATAGGACAAATTTCAAAAAAGAGTATTAAAGGTTAACATCGACCTAATGTTGCATCAATGTCTTGCTTACTGGAAGGAGCATTTTTGAGGCAAAAAGGCAGCTGACGTTAATCAGAAGGTGATGATGGAGATGGTGCTGGAGAATCAGAATTTGATTCTGTTGCTGGAGGAGGGGAGCTGACCACTCAAGTCTAGATACCTGAAAAAGGTTATGTAGGGTTGTTTGCATAGCCTTTTTCCTGTTTTCATCATAAATGGCGTTGTAGCAGATGATGTTTCTCACTCAATGGTTAACTTTTGTAAATTGCTCAATGTTAGGATCTTGCTCCTCAAGCTTAGCAAATCCTGCTTCAGCTAATTCTTTTGTTGCAAACTTTTTTGACTCTGGATCTTCTGACTCTTTGTGTTCTTGTGTTTCTATCAGCTGCTTCTCTATGTATCTATGAGACTAGCCACTAGGTTAAAGATTCTGCACTAAAAAACTGCTTACACTACCTGGGTTTGTTTACCTGTGCAGAAAAAGCTAGTTCCTAAATTATTAATTTAATTATTTAATTATATATTATCATATGGGGAGCCTTGGGGACCCATTGGTAAGTACAGAACACCATAAGTCAGGTCACCTATAACCTGGGGACCAGGTAATGGATACACCAATGTGTATCCATTGTAAAAGTCACTATTTTCCCCCCGTAATTAATAAGAATTTATTTATTGATCGATTTATAATTAGTATGAATCATTTATAATAAGTATCAAAATACTCTCCTGTTTCTTATCATACTTAATCTACCATACTTCGTTTTATATTTTCTGCTCTTTATCTCTTGGGCTGAATTCTGAATAATTGTTACAGTTTTATCTTCCAGTTACCTAATTTTCTCTTCAGCTGTGCCTACTCTGATAGTAAACTTGTCAATTTCAAATTTACATATTTTTTCAAATTTTCTAATTGGTCCTTTTAAGGAATTACAAACTTAAAAATCTTATTGCTAAAATTTTATATTTCATTTTTAAGAGGATTATAACTATCATTTTGAAAAGCTCTTTACATTTTTGTCTATTTTTTCCCATGCAGAAGTTCTTTTCTTTGTTGGAGAGTTATCTCTTATGTTCACCTCACCTGAAATTTAGTAATTCTTGGTTCTGCATTCATTTTCTATGACAAGATTCCACTCTGTGATCCTGAAACATGCTGATTTCTTTCCAGATGGCTGGATAGCCTCTCAGTTGATGGTATCCATTGTATCTTGACATAGCAGGTGAGACAACCTCAGTGCAGTACCCAGTATGACAGTCCCACTGGTTTCCTGGCATGGTGGCACATCAGCTTCCCATGTAGGTCTTGCACAGTCTTCCTAGAGGGTGTCAGGATACCCTGTAGAATCTTAGCTTATAACAAGACTTACTAGCTACCTTTCTCCCCGCCCCCCAGTGTGTTTCACAGCTTCAGATTCACCACTTCAGATTCCTCTATTTACATGTATTTCTTAAAATAAAATCTTAGGGGTTTGGGATGCTAGGATGGGAAAGTTAACCCTTAAGTGACACTTATCATATGCCATGGGCTATTCTAAGTGTTTAATGTATATTAACTTATTTATTCCTACACATTTCTGTGAGGCACAGGTACTATTATTTATCCCCATTTAATAGATCAGGAGAATGAGGCACAGAGATATTAAGTGCTTCCCCAAGATCGCAGAACCAGAATACTGTAGAACCAGGGATTTTTAACTCCAGACACAAAGCTTCCTCTTGCCCTCTTCTCCTTATCAATCAGTGGGCCCAGCATTTATAGCCCTGACTCCCCAGGGAAACATCGCACCACTCAAATTACAGCCTGCAACTATAGAGACTGTCAATGCAAGAGTGGCAATTAGTTGCGCTAATATGACCCACATGACCTTTGGGGCACAATAAGAGAGGAGATTTTTATTTTTTTTTATTGAGACGGAGTCTCACTCTGTTGCCCAGGCTAGAGTGCAGTGGGGTCAGCCTAGCTCACAGCAACCTCAAACTCCTGGGCTAAAGCGATCCTCCTGCCTCAGCCTCCCAAGTAGCTGGGACTACAGGCATGTGCCACCATGCCCGGCTAATTTTTTCTATATATTTTTAGTTGTCTAGCTAATTTCTTTCTATTTTTAGTAGAGACAGCGTCTTGCTCTTGCTCAGGCTGGTCTCAAACTCTTGAGCTCAAACGATCCACCCGCTTCGGCCTCCTAGACTGCTAGGATTACAGGTGTGAGCCACCGCGTCTGACCGAGAGAAGAGGTTTTGGTCTTTGCTCTTCCTGTTCTATCTCCCTGCATCAAGTACTGTTGTTGAAATGAGATTATTATAAGAAATAATCCCCTGAGAGACTTTGGGCAATAATTTCCTCTCTTCTGAGCCTGCTTTTCCCATATGTAAATAAGTAGGGGGCTGAGAGCAAACTGTAAGAGGGGCTCTTTAAAATTTTTTCTTTGCCAGATGTATAGATTCTCTGAATCTGTAATTTCATATGGTTATATTTTTATCAGTTTGTTTCAGTGTATTTCAACTTGCTTGCATCCCCTTTTCTTTTTGTTTAAATCAGTTTCAAAAATGAAATTAATATACGTGGTTAAAAGTGGAATGACACACAAGTGCACAAAATGAAAAACAGTGCCCTGTGATCCACCTCTTCTCCTCCTTCACTCCCTGAAGATGACCATTCATGACTGTCTCTGGTTTTAATTCTACTGGAGTTTATTTTCATGCCTCTAAATAATGTGTTGCCATTTCTTGACATATGAACTCCAGACATGATCCATTGACTCCCCATGAAAGATGAGGATGTCCCTCACCTATTATGGTCTGGGGGTGACAGCCCTTGCCCCAGCTCTGTACCTCAGCTAAATCCCAGGTCCTACAGTATGTCTGCAAGAGAGGAAATTGACCCAGGACGGCTGCTCCGGCACCGTGGTGGCTTTAGTCATGCTTGTCAAGCTGAAGACAGGAGGACAGAGAGGCACTGGAGACGGCTCATGATTACACTCAAGGAGGGCCTTCTGCTCTTGGGAATAGTGGCTTAGTTTTTAAAGAGGTTAATCAAGAGGGAGCATAATGATTGTCTTAGATGAGCACACAGCTTATTGCTCCCACGTGGGCCTTATCACATTGGGAAGCCAGGGAATTGGAGCTATTGTACTATAATTGACATGAGCTGTTGTTCTAGGCGGTGGGAAATAGCAAGTCACCTGAGACAGAAGGGCTGAGTGCCCAGAAGTCCTCTGGCCATGTCTAGTGACTGGAATGGGAAAATTTGGGGAGTATCCAGCAATGTCACATCAGGACAAGTTTCCTTCATCCTGCTGGGGACCAGGAGAGCATCATTTGGAACTACAGCGGGGCAGGGGCTGTGGGTGGGGACAGGGAGCAGGTGGCAGCTCCCTGACAATTAGATTGCATCACAGGAGGCCTGGAGGAGTGGGAGTCACAGGAGGGAAAACTTTGCAACTCTGATCATCTCTCTTACCTGTCCTGGGCTTAGTCACTCACAAAGAACACTGTCACATACCTGTCACCCGTGTCAGCTTCCACCCCTTCAAGGCTCACCTTCCTAGTGTCTTTGGAGAAAGAGAGATTTTGATTAATAGCCACCAAATTGCCCATTGTAGCCACTTGTTTGTGATGGGAGTGTCCATTCCCTTCCAGCTCCTCCACAGGATCTCCACCTCACTGCTGCCACCACCTGGATCTTTGGGGCTGTCATTCTGCTCAGAGTGAGGCTGAGAGCCTGGCCAGCCCAGTAGAGGGGGAAGGCCACATGTCCCCACACTGCCCTGTCCCTGCAGTCCCCATCCCTCTCCATACAGGGTGAGGGCTCGGGCAGTCAATGAAGGTATTTCCAGAGTTGGAGAAAAAAATAGTCCAAGGGAAAAAAAACAGCCAAATAATAACTCCTCACAGGGATCCCTCTTGGGTCTACTCTGATACTAAGCCTCTCCCTGTGTTTGAGGTCTCTTCTTCCCCCTCTTTCTGAGACACTTGTTTTATTACCCAACATGTAAAACCTCTTCATTTTTAAAAATTAAAACTCATACCCTCTATCACAGGGGTTGGTCTTACCCCAGAATCCACTTTTTTTTTACTACACCTCAAACCAGAAACTCCATCCCTAATGGCATAAAGGGAGGGGAGGAGGATCTTTAAGGGACAGTCCAGGGTGGGCTTAGGCACTCCAAGGTCTGATGTCCCTGGAGGATCCCTCTGCCAATGTGAAAATAGGACCCTTTATTCCTGGTCTTCCAGCCTGTGCACACATACATCTCACAAAGACACACATCGTGGGGCGAGTACAGAGCCAGTTGGTCTTTGTTCATCCTCCAGTATGTCCCAGGCCCATTGCTCTAAAGAGAAAAATGATCAAAGACCCTGGACATTGTTTTAAAAAATCACTTTTCTTTACCTTAGGCCCAAACAAAGTCTCAGGCATGATGTCTTCCTTCCCAGTCTACAGAAATGGCTCCGGAAGTGGTGGTGGTAACGATGGCAGTGGGGTCTTCTACCTACGCACACGCCCATCTGACACCACAACAATCCGGTAAAGACTGGAGATAAAGGGCTTTCTGGTTTCCCCAAGGTTAGGTGTGCCTGAGCCAGGACTAGAACCTAGATCCTGTGAGTCGGGGCCTAGAGCTCTTTCTACCACATTACAATGACAGCGATCCATCACCGAACATGTACCTTGTAAAGACAGAGGACTACATGCTAAGTTAGTGTGAGAATGTGTGAGACAGGGGGACCCAGAGCTCAAAATAGATCAAGATGTCCCTAACTATTATTTCCCAAGAGAACCTAAGGAAGAAGTACCCTGTCTGTAATCTTGTAGGTCTTTTTTTTACCCTTCAGCCAAATTTTCTATCAGATATTTCGAGAAGATCTTAGTTCCTTCATCTAAAGATAGGAAAGATGGATTATTATTGGTCCTTTTCCACCCCAGTATTCTGTGGTATAAAAGCTAATGTGAGGTGTGATACGAAGTAAGGAGAATGACCTTCTTTGTCATGCATTGACTTGGGAATGGTCATGGCAGGGTCTGCAGCAGGGTGGCTCTTACTGCCAAACTACGTCCAAGGCCAGCACGTTCGCCTGGTCCTACAGCTACAATAACAAGAAGTGCTTGATCTCATGATGCTGGGGAATGATTGGCCATTATTAGGAGCAAAGAACTCATATCAAATTCTCTGTCAGGTTAAACAAATCTTCAAATGAGACACTTGACATGAAAAGGGAAGCTTAAGTAAGTCAAGAAAAAGAGCTGTCACCTGACACTGAAGAACTCACCACGGTCAGGCACATGCATGGGGTGCCATCAGGACTGATGAAAACTTGAAACAATCAGAAATTTGGGTTGTACAAATAGACAATTATCTGTGAGAATGATGGCTGAGGACTTAAACTGAGATGAAAGAACAGATTCATTTTGAGAGGGTGCCCTAGGAGGAACATTTCTGTGACGTTTGTGCTATGCATTTGATTAAAGGTCAGAAATACTCAGGACTTGGCCTTGGTGTGCATCTCTGAGGGGAAGCCAGACACAGTAAAATATTTTTGAGGAGAACAGTAACTGGTCAAGCAATACATTCTATCTGTGGCTTCCCTCTCTAGTCAGCTAACAGTCACGTGCTTGATCTGGAAGCACTCATTGAAATACTGTGTTGTCTTCAAAATAAAATGAGATTATGTTTGTGAAAGGGCATAGTAAGTTGACCTTGACTAAGCTGATGAAGAACTCATAAAGGTCAGACACGAATGAAGTGCGTGAAGTGTTTCTGTGTTTTAGGGGTGCTGATGAGGAAAGGGGGTGAAGGGCAGAGAGGTATCTTGGTGAGAGTTGTGGCATTGGCATCAGGCTGTGTGGGTTCTAACCCCTGCTTTGCCACCTGTAGACAAATCACTCGACACCTGGAATCTCATATTCCTCATCCATAAAATGGGAATCACACATCTCACTTTGTACAGGTGTGTGACTTAAAGCCAAGATGAATAACATATGTGAAGACTTTGTAAATGCTAAAGCACTTGATAAGTGTGAGCAATTATAAATATGATTATTCTTGCTTGGGTCTCCAGTTTCATGGGATTGAGATTCAGCTGTTCCAATGACAGATGAGCTGGAATACATGAATATTTACCCCTAAAGTATACTTTTTTCCTTGCCACCTATCAGCAATAAATATTTGATTTACATTTGAAATCTGGCAACCCTGAAAGCCATTAATCCAAATAAATCCAAATAAATAGCTTTCTGCAAAACAACATGTTTCCCAGCGAGAGCCTCTGCCTTCTCTGTAATGCTTGCCTTGTACATGTGCTGTGCTGAAAGACCCAGCCAGACATTGCTGGTACTGTCTGTGGTGACCTGTCCATCAGTCAGTCAACAGTCTGCAGTGGGTGGCCACTGTGCATGGAGCAGCTTGCAGGAATCTGTAGGCAATGACAAAGGAAGGACAAACATTGTCCTAAAGCACTGATAAGCTAAGTGAGGGAATAAGAGGAGTGAAAATAAGATGTAGGAAACCTAAGAGACCCTGTGGTGGACAACCATTGTTTCTGCCTGTCCAGCCTTCATCTACCCTCTTCTGCTGAGAAAACCTCTATTTTCCTTCTGTTAACCACCCTTCCTCCACTCTTGCTGGTATGGTGTATGGGTGAGGCTGACCCCAGTCCCTTGCTCCAGAAGTGTGCACACAGCCAGAGCCTTGGTGATTGATTCTGGGAAGGTCAAGTCATTTTGGCTCGGGCCCCAGAGCTCTTGCTCAAATATTCAGGGGAAAAAAGTTTTCCTGAGCCCCAGGATAACCATAAATAGCTCCTTGGTAGTATTTCTGAGCCCCTGGATCTAGCTCGGCCTGAAGCTTACTTGTACTTTCCCATGACCCCAATAAATGAATTTGTTTTGTTTGTTTGTTTAGTTCATTCAAGGATATGTATAGCCACATCACTAGTTGTGTTGTATTCATTTTTCCAGTCCCCACACAACTTATTGGGTGCTTCCTTGTGTCAAGCCTTGTGCAGGGAGTTTTAATGAACAAGACGTGGGCTCTTCCCTTGTAGAGCTTGCAAGCTAGTGGAAGAGATTCTGATTATTAAAGTACAGTATAGCAAACATAGTGATGTATGTGTGAGGTATTAAAAAGCATAAAGTAGAAACCCTTAACTCATCTATGAGTGGGTCCAGTGTAGAGGATCTGGAAAGGTTTTCCTCCTTGAGTAAGGAAACTCTGAGAGGCTCCTGAAGGGCTGAGCAGGAATGATCCAGGAAATTATGGAGAGGGAAGGAGACACATGCTTGTTTTTACCTACGTGACATAGAGAATGGTGTGTGTGCGCATGTATGTGTACACGCATTAAGGGTTGGGGGGCAGAGGGAAACTACAAGCAGGTCCAAGTTTCTGGGATGAAGATGCAAAATCTCATTGACAAGTGATAGAGAAGGAAGGAATAGTCAGGATGATGGGAGGAGTCCCCTCAGCAGAGGAGGGCCTTGGGACTTCTTTTGGGTCTTGAATTTCATCCTGGAAATGTATAAAGCGGGAGAGAGTTTGTAAGGTCACGCCAGTGGCCCTGAGTAAGTGACTGAAGTTGGCAGAGTAACTATGACCACTCTTTGAGAAGTTAACCTGAGGAGAGGAGAAAAGAGGGATAGGAATAGAAATGGACCAGAGATCAAGGAGGATTTCCTTGTCGGGATGGGAGCCATTTGAGCATATTTCTAGGATGACAGGAAAGAGGGATCCACAAGAAAGGGTGAAGTTGCAGGTACAGAATTAGACCCTGGAGCCTGGAGAGGGTGTGGTGAGGTGCACCAGGGCCAGAATGGCCTTGGAAGGTAGGAGGGTACCTCATGTTTTCATGGTGGGTTGGGAATGTGTTTTAATAATTGGCTAATCGTTAGGAAGAACATGCAGTATGGCTTCAGTTTCACAGAAGTGGGAGGTAATAATGGTGGGGATTTTGCCGGGGGGCAGGGCTGAGTGGTTGAGGAAGTTGAGACAGTAATATTAGATAACTGTTTTTTTTTTTTTTTCTGTTGGCACTGTCCAGTTGGCGAGGAGTTACTTATATTCCCTTTTATTTCTTCATCCCACCCTGCTTCCTGGTCTCTGGTAACCAGCAATCTGCTCTCTATCTTCACAAGACCCACTTTTTTTAGCTCTTGAATTTGAATGAGAACATGTGGAATTTGTCTTTCTGTGCTTGGCTTATGTCACTTAACATAATGACCTCCAGTTCCATCCATGTTCCTGCAAATGACAGTATAGTGTCCTTAGATGCCCAGAAGTTTATAATTTTGATTTAATCCTATTTCTCTATTTTTTCTTTGGTTGTTTGTACTTTGGCATCATATCAAAGAAATTATTGCTTAATCTACAGTCATGAAGATTTACACCTATGTTTTCTTCTAAGATATTTATAGTTTTGGCTCTTTCATTTAGTTTTTTTTATTCATTTTAATTACTGTATATGGTGCGATGAAGTGGTACAACTTCATTCTTTTGTATGTGGATGTCCAATTGTCCCAACATATGTGTTGAAAACACTATTCTTTCCTCATCGATTTATCTTGGCCCACTTGTCGAAAATCAATTGACCATAAAAGTAAAAGTTTATTTCTGGATTCTCAATTCTGTTCTGTTGATGTATATGTCTCTTCTTATTCCAGTACTATAATATGTTAGTTGTGGTAGCTTTGTATGAAATTTTGAAATTAGAAAGTGAGTTCTCCAGTTTTGTTTTTTAATCAAGATTGTTTTGGCTATTTTGGATTACCTACATAGCCATATACATTTTAGAATTGCCTTGTGAATTTCTGCAAAAAAAAAAAAAAACAGCTGGGAATAGGGATTGTGTTGAATCTGTAGATTAACTTGGGAAGTACTGACATCTTAGTAAGTCTTTCAATCCAAACACAAGATATTTTTCCATTTATTTAGGTTTAAATGTTTTCCTTTCAATGGCATCTAAATATTTTATTGTATAACTCTTACACTCTTTTTGTTGAATTTTGTTTCTTAGTATTTTATTCGTTTTGGTGATGTAAACCATATTGTTTTGATTTTATTTTTAGGTTGTTTATTTGTAATATATAGAAATACAATTGGTTTTTGTATATTGTCTTTGTATCCTGCAACCTAGCTGAACCTTGTTTATTAGCTCTGTGTGTGTGTATTTCTTAGGATTTAAAAAATATGTGTAGTTATGTCATCTGTAAATAGAGTTTTTCTTTTTCCTCTCCAATCTGGATGCCTTTATTTATTTATTTATTTTTCTTGCCTAATTTCCCAGGCTGGAACATCTAGTACTATGTTGAATACCAATGACAAAGGTGAACATCTTTGACTTGTTCCTAATATTAGAGGTAAAGTCTTCAGTCTTTTCCCATTAAGTTCATTGATAATTCGTTAAGTATGATCTTAGCTATGGGTTTTTCATAGATGCCCTTTGTCAGGCTGAGGAAGTTTCTCTTCTGCTCCTAGCTTGCTGAGTGATTTTATCATGAAAAGGTGTTGGATTTTGTCAAATGCTTTTTCTGCATCTATTGAGAGAATCAGTAGTTGTTGCCTTTTATTATATTAATATTGTTTATTACATTGATTTACATGTGTAGAATCAGCCTTGCATCCTGAGTAAATTCTACTTGCTTGTAGTATATAATCCTTTTTTAAAAAAAATGTTGGATTTGGCTTGCTAGTATTTTACTGAGGATGTTTATGTCTACATTCATAAGTGATATTGGTCTGTAGTTTTCTTGTGGTATATCTAGTTTTGTTATCAGGGTAATATTGGCTTCATAGAATGAATTGGGAAGTATTTCCTTTTTTCCTACTTTTTAGAAGAGTTTGTAAAAAATTGTTATTAATTTATCTTTACATGATTGATAGAATTCACCAGTGAAGCCATCTAGTCCTAGGCTTTTCTTTGTAGGAATATTTTTTTATTACTAATTTAACTTCTTTACTTGTTATAGGTCTATTCAGATTTTGTTTCCTCTTGATTCAGTTTCAATAGATTGTGTGTTTCTAGGAATTTGTCCGTTTCCTCTAGGTTATCTTATTTGTAAATACACATTTTCATGGTATTTCCTTATAATTATTTTTTGTTTATGTATAGTTGATTGTAATATTCCCTCTTTCATTCCCAATTTTAGTATAGAAGTTTAAAGCTATTTTCCAAAAATACAATGGTGGGGAAAAAAATAAAATTATAAACTTTTCCTCTAAATGTTGCTTTAGTTGCACATCATAAGTTTTGATATGTTTAGTTTTTGTTTTCATTTATCTCAAGGTATTTACCAATTTCTATGTGGTTTTTCTTTGGCCCACCCATTAGGCATTTAGGAATGTGTTTTAAATTTTCACATACTTGTGAATTTCCCAAATGAACTTTAATTATTTTTCTAACTTTATTCCATGTCATCAAAGAACACACTTTGTAGGATTGCAATCATTTGAATTTATTTAGCACAGTTTTATGGCCTAACGTGTGGTCTGTCTTGGAGAACGTTCCATGTGCATTTGAGAAAAATTCTGCTGTTATTGAGTAAAGTGTTTTATAGATGTCTCCTTTGTATAGCTGGTTTATCGTGTTATTCAATCTTCTGTTTCCTTGTTGGTCTTCTGTCTTGTTCTGTACATTAGTGAAAGTGGGGTAGTAAAGTCTCCAACTATTTTTTTTTAATTATCTATTTCTCCCTTCAATTCTGTCAGTTTTTGCTTTATGTATTTTGAAGCTTTGTTGTTAGGTACATATATATTTGTAATTATTACATCTTCTTGATGGATTGGCCCTTTTATTATTATAAAATGTCATTCTTTGTCTCTGCTAACAATTTTTGTCCAAAAGTTTATTTGTCTAATATTAGTATAGCCACTCAAGCTCTCTTTTGGTTACTGTTTGCATGGTGTATATTTTTTCACCTTTTTTCTTTCAACCTACTTTGAATCTAAAATGCGTGTCACCCAAAGACAGTATATAATTGTTTTTTTTAATCCATTCTGTTGAAATATGTCTTTCAATTAAGACATTTATTATTCCATTTGTATTTAATATAATTACTCATAAGGTAGGATTTACACCTGACATTTTGCTATTTGTTTTCTATATGTCATGTCATTTTTGTTCCTATATTATTCTATTACTGTCTTCTTTGTTAGATAGACATTGTTTGATGTACCATTTTAATTCATCATTTCTATTACTATATTTTTGGGGTTATTTTCTTAATGGTCACCCTGGGGATTATAATTAACCTCTTGATTTGTAACAGTTGAGTTCAGATTAATACCAACTTATTATACTTTCAATAGTATACAAAAACTATAGTGTACAAAAATAGCATACAAAAAGTAGTATACTCAATAGTATACAAAAAACTTTGCTCGTCTATAGCTCCATTCTTTGCCTCTTCTTTTGTAATGTTATTGTCATACAAATTACATCTTTATACATTATATGTCCATCAACACAGATTATATAGTTATTTTATGTAATTTTCTGTCAGATAGGAAAAAAAGCATTGCAAACAAAATACATTTGTGTTTCCTTTCATATTTATCTATGTAGTTTCCTTTCCTGATGCTCTTTATTTTTTCATGTATATTGGAGTTACACTCTAATGTCTTTTCAACTTGAAGGACTCCCATTAGTATTTTAGGCAGGTCTGCTAACAACATATTCTCTCAATTTTGCTCACTGATTCTTCAGTGAAGTTCATTGTTAGTTCAGTGAACTATTTTCAAGTTCACTGATTCTTTCTTCCACCTGCTCAAATTTGTGGTTGGATCCTTCTAGGGAATATTTTTATTTTAGATATCATATTTTTCTGCTCCAGAAATTCTATGTAGTCCTTTTTATAATTTTTCTCTCTATTGATATTCTCTCTTTGGTATGACATTATTTTCTTACTTTCCTTTAGTTGAACATATTTTAAATAGCATATTTAAATCTTTGCCTAGTAAGTGCAATGTCTGGACTTCCTCAAGGACCATTTCTACTGATTGCTTTTTTTCCCCTGTATATTTGCTATTTTTGTTTGTTTGTTTCTTTTCATATCTCATAATTTTTGTTGAAAACTGAGCATTTTATATAATATAATGTAGCAACTCCAGAAATCAGATTTTCTTCCCTTCTGAGAGCTTTTTGTTGTTGTTCTTTGTTGTTATTATCATTGTTGTTAGTTTATTTCATGAGTTTCTGAATAAATTCTTTCTAGAGGGTATTCTTTGTCATGCATGATTGTAGAAGTTTCTGTTTTGTTAGCTTGTTGCTCAGCTAATGATTGGCAGAGGTTTCCTTAAATGCCTGGAAGGTCATTGCTGTGGGGCTGTGTGTTTGGGGTACACCTTCAGTACTCAGCCAGGCAGTTGATTACTCCATTTAAGCCTTTGCTTCCTACTTGCACAGAGCTTCAAGTTTAGCCAATGGTGAGGTCTTAGGGCCTTCTCAGGTCTTCCCTGAGTGTGAGCTCAGCCCTACCTATCTATGCAAGGGCATCTAGATTCTCAGGAATATTTCTGAGCTTTCCAAGGTTGCCTGTGGACATCCCTCATGTCCTGGTTTTTCCTTTTAAGCTTTTTGATTAGTCTTTTATTTACTTCAGTTTTTATCCACTTTCTTAAGGCAGCTGTGATAATTGCCTGGGGTAGTTTTTGATAAATGCCCGAGGGAAAAGGCTGCTCCCACTAGGCAAGCTCCAAGCCATGTCAGGTAAAGACAAACCTTGTAAGTGGGATCTTCAAAAGAACCACCAGAAAGGTCAACTGCCGGGACTGGGAATGAGGCTTTGAAGGTCAACCTCATTCTGCCCCCTCCAGTGGCTGCGAGGATGCCGACTTTCACCTTGGTTGTAGGCCACTGGTTTTCAGGAGCTGCGGAGCTGGGGGTAGGGACCAGGACAGGACAAGTTAATACCCAGTGCTCACTGTTTTTACTGAGATTTAGCTTTTTTCCTTAAATAAAGTTTCTGGTTGTATTCAAGCCTTTGATCAATTCTAGAGTTCTGAAAAAGTTGATTCTGACAATTGTTGCCAGTATTCTAGTTGATTTTATAGAGAAGAAGATCTTTCTTTAGGAGTCCTTACTCTGCCGTATTCGCTGGTGTCACCAGGTGTTTTTTTCATGAGGTGGAAGTAAGCACAGTGATGATGAGTCCCAAAGAGCACACCACTAGGCAGAAGGGGTTGCAGCCAAGGAGGGGGCTGGTGTATGGGATGCCTTTAGCAAATTTTAAAAGAAGGAAGGCTTATACTTAGAAAGTTTTGTTTTTAATGTGATTTGAGAGGCAGTCAGGCTCCTGTGGTTCTAAATGGGGGCTGCCATGTGCAGAATGGTGGCTAAACCTGTCATCTTGGAATTATCTTCCCATCCTCAAGAGACAGCCTTCTGTGATGCTATATCTCCTTTCAGGTACTATTCCATCTTCCTCTTCTTTTCTCACTTATACTTCCCAAAAGAGTGACATACAGTTTTTCATACTAGGATATCATCTTTGTCTCACTGTACTTTGGCTTCCTGTTCTGTCCAGGGAGGCTAGGGGATGAGATATCCACAGAGAGAGTCATCCCAGCTTGGGATGGTTCCGGTTTAGAGTATGGATGTGGGCTCTGGATGTGGACAGAGAAGGGTGGAGATGAGAAGGAGCCGCTGAGGACAAGTTGGCATAGTGCAATGAGAGACAGACCACCTGAGGACAGAGAGGAGTCTGGCTGATTTGGGGGCTTGCAAGGGGAGCACACAGGGCAATAGCAGCATGTAGTGCTGAGTGGTAGAAAAGACCAAAGGATTTGACAAAGAGGACAATCACCATTCAGTGACATAATATGTATGTTAGGAAGGACTCTGGTCGCTAGTCACAAAAACCACCTTGAGGAAGTTGAAGAGAAAGAGGAATTACTGTAAGGACACAGGAACATGCTTATGCTGCAGAGCCCAAGGACAGGGAGATAGGTGCTTCACCAAGCGCAGGCACTGGGGCTAGGACACTGTCAGAGCTTGCCTGCTGTCTCCACCCCCATCTCTTTCTCCTTTGCACATCTCTTCATTCTCTTTCTCTGCATATCTGCTCTCTCTCCTTCTCTGGTCCATGGGTAGGTGAGAGTATGGGCACCTCCCAGCGTGGACGTTTATTCGCTGTGAGTTCCACTGCACACAGAAATTGGCTTCTCTCATGGCGTGATCCTAGGAGGAAAGGATTGTCACAGGCGTCCTCTTTCTGGTCAAATCAGCCTTGGCTGTGGGCTGGATTTGCTCAATTCAAGTACAACTGAGGCTCCATTTTGGGACTTAGATGAGAAAGAGCAGTTCTTAGGGAAGGGGGAAAGTTATGGCTTTTCAGACATTCTGGCTTTCTCTTCTGTAAAATGGGGATAATAATACTATCTACTTCACTTCATAGGGTTGTTATCTGGCTCATAGGAGAAATATATGCTTTGAACAGTGCTTAAGTGCCATACCATGCTTGCTATCATTATTTCAATTATTATTACTGAGAGACACTGGCATGCTGAAAATTATCAACCAAGGGAAATATATCAAAAAACAACTTGAAGGGATTTTTTTAAACTGATGTCTTTTCCAAAGGAGAGGAAAAATGGAAAGCATTCCACTTTGAAATGTATCACATTTAAGAAATGCATAAATAACTTTATACATTCATTTATGTTTGATATATCATGGCCAGCTAAGAAAGAGAAAAAATGAGCAAGAGATAGAAAAATAATAAAGAAAAACAAACAGAAAAAGGAAGCTTTTGGACAGAGAGAGAAAGAATCACATAAAGATAAGACAGTCAGGAGGAGATGAGAGAAACATATAGAGAGATAAGAAACATATAGTGACATGGAGCAGAAGAGATAAGCAAGCTAATTAATATGAATGAAACAATGAAACCAAAAAACCAATATAGCCAACCAGAGGTGCAAGAAAATAATATTCTCATCTTATATTCCTGAATACATCACTGTTTCTCTTTTCAACTGTGGGATACTACCTAAATCCAGATTGGGGGGACATCCTTTGCTACTTGCCACTTTGGCCTGGATAAAATTATACTGAGGGTCATAACAGCCTTGATATTAGGAGCTGAACAGACATATTCTTGCTGACATCAAGAGTGAAGGGGCCAGTTCCTGTTCCTCTTTTTTCCTCTTTCTGCTCCAGCTCAGGGGAACGAATGGTAAGCCCACTTTCTCTGAATCCCCTCTGTGTGTCATGAGTTGGGCTAAGGTGCTCTAAGTGTCTTCACATTAACCCTAAGAGATGGAAATCATTGTTCTCACTTTGTGGATGAAAAAACTGAGGCTTAGAAAGATTTTTATTTGCCCAAGGTTATGCACTAATAAAAAATACATAGCAAGTTCGCCATTTTCAGGCTGGACAACTCAGAGTTTGTTGTGCTTGTTCCTTATCACTTGTTTCTTTTTTTATTTTTTCTCTGTCTTCAAAGAGTGACTCCATGTCAGGTTCCAGGCATGCAAAGATAAACAAGATAAATAAGCCCTGGACCCTGCTCTCAAGGAGCTAACATTAGTAGATGGAAAGAGATGAGCAAATAAATGAGATTAAATAGTCCAGGTGCAGTCCTAGGGGCCTGACTTAGGGTAGCTGGGGTACGGAGGTCAGGGTGGCAATGGGGATGAGGAGTGTGATGTGCAAAGGAGGGAAAGTCACTCTACTCTCAAATGGTGTGGATAGAATCTGAGGTTTGCTGGGTAAATCAGATACAGGAGGGGCCCAGAGATCGTGATGGCTGTTTTCTATTTAAATACTCCCTTACCCTGTCTGTGAGGGCCGTAGCCCTTCCTTCTTTTTGGTTTGGATAAAAGGAAGGAAGAGCAGTTACAACTTGGGCTCAACTTCCTCTCTGTCTCTTTTCCAGGGGCTTGACACAGAGCATCAGGGAGTTTGAGACATAGTTTCATTGCTGGAAGGAAGGGCTGGTGCATTTAGAGGAGAGAGAAAGAGAGAGACAGAGAGAAGTGTGACTTTCAGACTTTCAGAGAAATGGAGGAACCAAGATAGTGAAAGGACCCAGATCTGTCTTCTCCGTGGTGGGCTGTAGGCACAGAATAACTACAGCATCACAGGATCACAAACTCAAATGCCCACAAAGGCCAGGGTGGAACACAGGGAGAAAGGCAGGCAAGATACAGAAAGCATGTGGCCCGCTTCGTCAATCTTGATTTTCTCACTCTTGGTATACACATGGGAGCAAGAAATATTTTAATCTTTTATCTCTAAATAAATAACAGAGCAAATGTGGTGATAGTTGGCAGCTGATTCTTTCCTGGCTACCATGGGAATATAATAGGCAGTGGTAGGGTCTGATCCAGAAAGTAGGTCCCCTATCAGAGGTCGGCAGGAGTATTGCTCAGGGAATGTGTTGACATGCATAACTGTGGGCCCAATTTTTCTCAAATCTTTGATCCTTCAAGAGAAGCTGGGAAGTTAGATTTTAATGTAAAATCACTCAATTTTTAAGTGTGGGCATCCAATTAATTTTCTTTTCAAGACTAGGTGAGATATTGATCTGCAGGCCAAATAATAGAAATCTGTAAGCCTCTAGCTGCAACTCTCATGCAATCATATTGCAACCAAGACCCAGCCATGTTTTGGCCTTGTGAACCAGAAGCAGGCATCTCTAGAATGACTGGAGAACATGAAGAGTATAACTCTCTGGGAATCCCACCAGAACCAGGCAACCCAGTGTAGTAGCCACTAGGCACATGTGACTATTGAGCAATTGAAATGTGGCCAGTCTAAATTGCTATGTGTTATAAAATGTGAAATATATACAGGATTCCAAAGCCCTTGCTATGTAAAAAAGAATGTGAAATCATAAGTTTTTACATTGTTGTCTATGTTAAAATAATAATCTTTTGGACATACTGGGTTAAATAAAATATATTATTAAAATAATTTTTTTTTGCATTTTTTAACATAGATGCTAGAAAATTTAAAATTACATATGTGGCTCACATTATATTTCTGGTAGTGCTGCACTGGGCCCCTCCCACTCCCTGGGTAAGTTAGATAAAAATGATGGCTTGTTCCATTCTCACCATTGTAGGGAAGCCACACTGAAGCTCTTGGGAGATGGTAGGGCTGTTGGAAGGGGAATAACCAGGCCTGGGACTGTTGACATCACTTCAGACAGCTATGCCTTTAAGACAGGTGAGTGTACCCCATAGAGAAGCCACTCAACCCTTAGAGGAGATGGCAGTCCATGGAGACCAAGCCAGGCTGACTGCATCCCCACAGATCTGTTACTTGTTATTCCTTTTGTTTTGACCTCTAACTCTGGATTCCACCTCTCACCATTTTTCTCAGGATTTCAGGCATTTATCACAGCCCTACATGATGGAACAGAGCACCTGAATGCTTCTGTTCTGCAATCAACTAGACTGGGCCAAATGCTGTTGGAGATCAAGTGAGCAGGTTCAGGGATGAGAAGGTCCTTGTAACACCTCACAGCAGAGCACCAGCTTAGGACTCCCCTTTCCTGGCTGGTGTTGGAGGCTGAAGAGTGGTCCCACCACCCCTACCCCCATCCCCATCCACTCTGCTTCTGGACAAGAGATTAATATTCCCTGGGGACCCTAACAGACATTAGGAGTCTGTGCAGTGGAGACCCCACCCCGTGGGCTAAGGGGCATTTGGAGGGTACATTAGAGGCAAGGAAAACCTAGAGCCAAAGTGTGTTCTGTTACCTGGGAGTGCTTGCTAAACCCTGGGTGTGCCAGTGGGGATTTAACTGGCAGACGAATCAAGGCAGGAGGGACAAAGGCATAAGTGTTGGATGACGACATTAGAAATCACTTCAAAAATGCTGTGCTCAATGCCACCCCAGCATTATCACAGAAAGGTCCTTTCTTTCTCCCTCCCTCTCTCCCTCTCTCTCCTTCTTCCTTTTTTTTTCTTTGTGCTGGGGCATGGACCTGCCAACATGGCTTTGCAATCTATCAGAGCCTTGATTTACACTACTCAGAGGTTTTGCATGGCTGTCACCTCATTAAAGTATTTATGTCCTGCCAGAGTCTGAACTTGAATCTACCTTGAAGGTGTAATTGTGTGTTGCTAATGTAATGGCTGGAGTTGCCCATGCAAAGAGCAACATGAGAAAGGTCACTGGGAGGAATGCAAGGTCACAGAGCCACCTGAAACGTGCTCAGGGTTGATGTACTCATTTCTTCCAATCCCAGGGAGGGGAAGTCTCATGATGGCAGGTAGGACTTGTGGAGGGGGATGACTACAGCATGGCTTTGTGCAGATGGGAATGGAGAGGAGTGTATTGTGCTTTCCAAATGGCTAAAAGCCTCACTTAGAATCTGAGTGTACACACAGCAATAGCCCCAAACCAGATGCCCATGAATGTAGATGAACCAATGGGAAGAATGGTTGCCTCTCCCCTAAAGATGGCTTGCTGTTTCCCCAACACTAGCAAATCAATCTGCAAAACAACATAGGAAGATATTTTCCTTTTCAGAAATAGATAGGAAATCCAGGCCCTGTGCTCTAGCATTTGATCTATGTCCCAGATTCTTTGGGGTCCATGGCATGAGCATCATGGCTAAATGGACCGCTGTGATATTTTTCTTTTCCCACTGTACAAGGGAGGGGTGGCTTGTTATGCCACAGGGACATCTGGGCACCAGATTAGATCACATTTGTGAACTCAGCCAATATGTATTAAGCACCTGCTTAATGTGCCAGGTGCTGGGGATACAGCAGGGAACAAGACAGGCATGATCTTGTCCCAGTGGTGCCAACAGACTGGCTGGAGATGCAGACAATGCAGACATTGTGATGGGCACTGTCAGGAAGGGCAGAGCAGGCTTCTGGTCTATGCAAAAAAGGGACATCTCACTCACACCAGGTAGGTTTTGCCAATGGAAAGTCCAGTTGAAGGGAGGAGACTGAGGCCAGGAAATTGGCATTCTATGACTTCCTCCCTGTGGTCATGTTGACCTATATCTGACTCTACCCTACTCCTGCCTTCCAGAATTCACTGACCCTCTCTCATCTCTTTGGGTCTCTGCTAGCTCTGGACTCCCGCATTGTCCCTTGAGGTTCTTTGTATCCTTCCCATACCTTTGTAATGAGTCCCTTTGTAACTAGACCCTCTTTGCATTATTCAGTTGCAGTGTGCCCTCTGTTTCCTCTTGGAACCTGACTTATATAGAAAAACTCAGGCCATGCCCTTAAGAAACTTAGTCTAGTAGGAGAGAGAGTTCCAGACAAAAGGACTCCTAGTCAGAGGCAGACTGAAGGCAACATGCTGGTGGGCAGAGGGATATGTGATGATTCAGCTTGCAGCCTTTCCAAATGTGCTTTGGGAGTTACAGGTGGTAAGAACTCTTAGAGAAGAGGTTCTATCCTATAATTACACTGATTTAATTGTGGCAGTATAATAAACTGAAATAGCCATTGGGACTTTTTCTGGGTCCTATACAGTTAGCATTTTTGAACCTCGACATCTCAGTTTTCTGCACAAGGAGCTTCTGCGGGAAGCAGCAGTTCGCAGCCTCTCAGAAGACAATGGCTTTCCTGGTTTTAGTTTTGCCAAAGTCTATGCTACACAAGGGAATGTGCTGAGCTTCAGGATAAGGGAAGGAGGTGGAGGAAACTGCTCAGCATCTAGGAAGCTCAAGATGTTGAAGCTGTCATGGAAGGAAGCGGTTTTTAGAACATCCCCTAAGACCAAGAGGGAAAGAAAATGTCCAGGGTTATTGGAGAGTAGGCACCAGTGCCTTGCCCCTAAAGGCACTGCAGGAAGATGGCAGGATCTTAGCAGAGAATGACTACTTGGGGCCCCCAGGAGGCTGGACCTGGGGATCTAGACACGTAGTTTTGGCCCTAAGCCCAGGACAGAGTTGATGTTTACCTTTGTGAGATTTCACGGGCTCAGACAATGACCACATTAGTGATGGACCTTGGGCTAGAGACCCATTTCTGAATGATACACTATGTCAGGTCTCTGGGAACTTTGCCAACCCTGAGTGAAGAAAGGTTGCCCCAGTAGTGACTAAAAATTAAATTTGCCACTGACCAGTGGGATGGGGGCTCAGAAAAGATTAAATTTTATTTTAGAAGATGAAAGTAATGTGAAATTTCTTACATTCCATGTTGTGAAATAAAATTCATCCCAGCTACACATGGGGTCATCATCTAGGACTGCTAAGAATCCCAGTGCAGGACATATTTGTAGCACAGATTGATTATGGCCCCAGCAGTGGGACCAATTGGTTTTGAGGCAATGGCTGTTTCCCTGCTAGAACACTGGTGGGCAGAGATGAGCATGAACTCTCAGAAGTCACAACTGATTTGGGGAACACCATGTACTAGTGATGAAACTGAGTTTGAAAGAGTGCTATAGAGTGCTTTAAACCTCTGAGTTGTTACAGGGTAGATTACCAAATGCTTGGAAGGAAGAGAACACAAGTGTAGCTTTGTTAGATTACACTGGCAATAGTAGTTTCTCTGAAATTATCAAAGGAATGAAAAGAAATGTTAGACTTACAGACGGAGAACTTCAAGGCCCTATCTATAATTTTATTTCTAAAAATAAAATTGAACCTCTTTCTAGGTTAGAGTCACCAGAGAGTGATACCTCCAGAGTCCCCAGTATGAAAATCCTCTGTTTTCCAGGGGTCATAATAGGTGGGAAGTATGGGTGATTTTAGTGGCAGTTGTTTCTAACTGGGGCACATGGGAACTAAGAACAGAAGATAGACTTCCAGGGATTGGAAGAGTGCTGCATCCCACTTGAGGAGGTCACTAAGACAAAAGTGGACTGATTATGCATATGACAGCCACCTCCAAGCTGTGTTCCTTAATGGAACAGGGTTTAGCCTCAGTTCTGGGTTCCACCAAAGGGCCCAGAGAGGTCCAAGTGAATATGGGAAATATTTGCAAAACACATATATGTAAAGGACCTGTATCCAAAATATATAAAGAACTCTTAAAACTCAACAATAAAAAAACCAACAAAAAATGGACAAAAGATTTGAATAGACACCTCCCTGAAGAAGATACACATATGGCAATATGAAAAGATGCTCAACATTATATGTCAATAAGGATTGCAGATTTAAACATTACAACGAGGTATCACTAGACCTAGTAGAAGAGCCAAAATCCAAAAAACCTGGCAATGCCAAATGCTGGCAAGGATGTCAAGCAACAGGAACTCTCATTCATTGCTGGTGAGAATGCAAAATGTACAGCCACTTTGGAAGACAAGTTGGTGGTTTCTTAGAATGCTAAATAAACATATGATTCGGCACACGATTTGGCAATCATGCTTCTACATGTTTACCTAAACAAATTGAAAACTAAGTCTATGTGAAAACCTGCGTACAAATGTGCAGATTTATTCATAATTGCCAAAAACTTGAAGCACTCAAGATGTCCTTCAAAAGATAAATAGGTAAACAAATTGTGGTACATCCATACAATGGAATATTATTCAGTGATAAGAAGAAAGGAGCTATCAAACTATGGAAGAGGCCTAAATTTATATTATTTAGTGAAAGAAGCCAGTCTAAAAAAGTTAAATACTATGTGATTCCAACTATATGGCATTCTAGGAAAGTCGTCATGTTGTAAGAGAGTCCCAGCCACACGAAGAGACCATGCAATGGTGTTCTAGCCTACAGTTCCAGCTAACGTACCAGACCACAGACAGCAACAACTGCTAGGCATATGAGCCTTAGATAATTCCAGCCTCCTGGTCTACCAACTGAGGACCCAGCTATCATGAGCAGAGTCAAACAACCCCTACTGTTCGCTGTCTGAATTCCTGATGCTTAGATGCTGTGAGCATAATAAATGCTTGATTTGCCTCACTAAATGGTGGAGTAATTTGTAATAAATGACTGGACCATATATTTTAATCGCAATAGATAACTAGAACATACATCTTATATTCTGGCTTCCATTTCATTGGTAGAAAATTAATTCTTATGTCTTTCAAGGAAGACTCAGAGACAGAAGCATTTAGAAAAGAGAAGAGGTTTACTTGCAAAGGAGTACAAGATAGTCAGAAGGACGGTCTCTCCAAATTAAAAAACAAAATACAACAAGACAAAATTGAATTCTTGTATGAATTTCCTATGGCTGGTTAAACACATTATCAAAAACATAGTGGCTTAAAATAGCACCAATTTATTATCTTAAGTTCTGGAGGTCATCAGTCTGAAATGGGTCTCCCTGGGTTAAAATCCAAGTGTCAGTAAGGCTTCTTCATTCCTTCTGAGGCTCAGAGGGGAATCCATTTTCTTGCCTGTTTCTTGCATCTCCAGACTGCCCCATTCCCTGGCTCTCAGCCCCATTCTTCCTCCTTCAAAGGCAGCAGCACTGCGCCATGCCTTTCTTACATTACCTTCTCTTCTGCCTCCCTCTTCCACTTGTAAGGACCCTGGTGATTACACTGGGCCACTCACACACCCCAGGACAATACCCCAGATCAAGACCAGCTGGTTGGCAACCTTAATTCCATCCGCAACCTTAATTCTCCTTTTCCATATAACCTTACATAGTCACAGGTTCTAGGGATTAGGATGTGGACATCCTTGGGAGCCATTATTCTGCCTCCCAAAGTTCCAAACTAGCTTTCCTATGAATTATAGGATGAGAGTGGATGTAGGACGTAAGCTTTCCATTCCTTAAGGTGGTTGAGAGTATGTTTTACACTCTTTTGCACCTCTCTACAAAATTTGCATATATTAGGTTTTCAATAAATGTTTTTTGACTGCCCCCTCCCCCAAATATACAAAGTCAGCCTGTCCGATTCTCTCCACTGAGAGAAAGAAATTTAAAATGTCAGGCAGAGCAATCTAAAATCCACCTGTGGTACAATAACCTGTCCTTTTTGTTCTTGTTTATCTCTTTTAATTCTTAGAGGAACTTTGTGAAATAAGGGGATGGATCTGTTATCTGCATTTCACACACAGAGGCCAAAGTTGTAAGGAGGATGAATAAGTCCTTTAAAGTCCCCTGGGGTCACTCTAGAGCCATCCCCAAGCTCTGTCTTCTGTTTCCAAACCCAATGCTTCTCTCTCACATGCTTGACTGCTAAGTCTCCCTTGGCCTCTTCCTGGGCAGGTGAATTTCCTGTATGTGTCAAAATCTAATACTAGTGTTTGTGTTCTTTTATTCCTCCCTTTTCTTGCCTATGGGGGTTTCTGTTATCCCCACTGTGTCCTGTGATTTCATTTCCAGCCTGTTCTCTGAATGAAGCTTGATATTTTAGGGTATTCTCAGGGACCAGCCAAGGAAAGCCAGTGCAGAACAGCTGTGTGAGCTTTGATTTCATTCTCCTCTCCTGCATGAAGATGCTCTCAATTCTATGCTTTTATGCCAGTGCATTTGGACTGGCAACAGCTGATAAGGTCTGAACTCACTTTCAAATTCATGATCAAACTCCCAAGTGTCTCTTAGGGTTGTCAGGGATAGAGGGAGCTAAAGTCATCAACAGCGCCCTCAATTAGGCATTCAATAATTTAACCATTCTTTTATCTGTTTAAAAGTATGTATGGATATATTAGAAAAGTGGAACTGTACAAGGTTACTCAGCCAGGTAGTGGCAGAGAGAGGATTAGAACCCGGTCAGCTTCTCCAGCTATGCTCATTGCCATCATCAGATCAGTACAGAGAGCACCATGGCAGGATGGTGTGGTCTGGCTATGAGGGCTCCTCCTCTCCTTCAGTCTGCAGATGTCATTTCCTAAGCATTTTCACATTCCGGGGTTTGTTGACACTGGGAGCTATTGGGGTTCAGAGAATAGGCCAGAGCTTAGAGTGAGAGTGGGGCTTGAAGCCCAGCTTTACAAGTTGTTAGTTCTGGTCAAGTTAGTTAAATAATTTTGACCCTTAAATTCTTCTCTTTTCTTTTATTGCACATCTGTATAATAAGAACAATGATAACTGTCTTTCCAAGAACATTGTGAGAAGTAAATGACGTGGTTCACGTGAAAACATGTGACAAAGTATGTGACCTAGCAAGTGCTCAGTAAGCACCCTCTTCCTCCCCTCTTCCTGCCTGCAGTGTGTCCAGCTCTCCTATTCCCTATCCCTGTGAAGACACTGAGGGTATGTACGGTATACCTGGTGACTGAAATTGTAGGTGTGGTTCTGCCGCTGTTGCCCTGGATAAAATGCACCCTATTTCTGTGCACTGTTTTTTCTCCATCCGCTAAAATGTGAGTAATCCATGAGGATTGGTAAATGTCTAAGCTTTTAGGACTGAAAGATCTATAGAACCATGGAGAAAGAGAAGCGACCTAGCTATCCTCTAAGTACCAGTGAGTAGAAAATAAGCAACCAGAAAAACTTGCCCGCGATTAAGAACTATAAATATTTCAGGATGAAATGAATTTAGAATTGGTCAAAAAGCATTTGATTAATAGCTCCAGGGATTGAAACCCTTTATTAATGTAGTTACTATTGTTAATAGACTTGTATTAAATAGCAGCTATGCTCAGGATAGGCAACAAATAGTATTATTTAAACACATCCCCTCCCCAGTGTCTATAATGAAAGGAGACAGAAAAACATGCCAAGCACGAAGGAATGAGAGATGCATTAAGGGGAGAAGGGGGTGGGATTAGACTCAATATGGATTAGGAGATCCTCAGATCATGACACATACCATGGGCAATGTCTGAGCAAAGGGCTGAGGACCTGGGCCCTAGCGTCAAGGTAAGCAGTGAGAATGATCAAATGAGCTCTGTAGGAAGGCTGAATGCTGTGGGTTGATTCTCCTGCAGAATAAAAGATTGGAGGTTCTGCCTTATTCAGGCTAATGAGACTCCATCTGCCCACTGCATGTACATTAACTCTTTTCCCAGTTGTTTCCTCCTCTTTTCCTCATACTCTTTGTGGTCAATTTCCAATTTTCTCAGACTGCAGATCCTCTGAGGACAAGAGCCATATCTTATTTGTCTTTGGATGTCAGTTCTCTGGTGCTTGTACAGAGTCAGGTGCTTATTGCATGCTTGTTGGACTAGCGAGTGGTTTGAAGGGAAATGGGTACCAACTGGTCGGGCCACAGTGGGCACAGAGGACTGAGAAAGCACAGGCTACTTGTTAGTATTCAAGAAAGTGTCCCGACACATGGGTGGTTTTGGGGTGGTGGTGGTGGGGATAGTGGTTTGGATGTCACAGTGGACATCTGCTGCTTGCTCGCCTAGCATCCACTCCTGTCCTTCCTCTGTTTGTAACAGCACCAGACTTTCTTCTATGCGATATGGCTGAGGTGGGGATGACCTCATCCTCGGCCTATTAGCCAAAACTCATATTCTTTGTCTGGGTATTGGTCTAGGGCTGGAGGACAAACCAGGACCAAGCTAATTAGTGCATGGCCCTACCTCGCCACTCTGATTCCCTCAGGTTGGTCCAAATCAGAATGAGGTTTATCTGTTTGTCCCAAGTTTTGGAGAAGAGAAGGCTCATTTCTTTTTCTTCCCTCTGGATGATGTAGGACGTGTATATTGTGTTGAAATCACTGTAACCACTTGGCTTCCTTGAGGGAAACCAGAGATGAATCCTCACATGGATAAGGGCAGAACCAGAGAAACAGGACAGACGCCTGGATCAAACCACACTGAAGATTCCTCTACATTGTGCTTTTCTGTTATGAATCAATACATTCCCTTCATGTTTAAGTCCATTTGATTTGGATTTTATTAGTATTCATAACTCAATTGCATGCTAAGAGATGCAGCCATATTCTGTTGCCAAAGCTGCAAACTGGGAGGGCATGGCATGGTGGTTAGGATTTCTGTCTGGTTCCACCACTCCCTTATCAGCTTTGGCACTGGGGGAATTATCTGAATTTCCTGAGGCTGAGCATTTCTCACCTGAGAACAGTGAGGATGATAATAGGCTTGGGAAGATTAAATGTGATAATTCATGTCACTGCTAAGTATACAATGAGAGTTGAAAAGAGAGTAGCACGACAGTACTGACATAAACTACACAACTTTGAAGCATTTTGCCTGGGATTTCAGGTGGAAAATGGCATGTCCTGAGTTATAATTGAACTTTCTTATCACATTTCTCTTATTCAGTCTCAACTTTAAGTTATTTGTGTCTATTTATTAGAAGATCAAGACAAATAAAATGGTTTATTATTAATAACACTTTCCATTTTATTGTGCTGTGCTCATTGTATTAGTCAGGGTTCTCCAGAGAAACAGGACCAATAGGATGAATGGAGATCTATGTATCTATCTATCTGTCATCTGTCTGTCTAAAGTGAATTATTGTTAGGAACTGGCTCACAGAGTTACAGAGGCTGAGAAGTCCCAAGATCTGCAGTTGGCAAGCTAGAGACCTAGGAGAGTTGATGGTATAGATTTCAGTCTGAGTCTGAAGGCCTGAGAACCAGGAGAGATGATTCCAGAGAGAGTGAGTTCCAGTCCAAGGGCAGGAGAGGACCAAAGTCCTAGCTCAAGCAATTGGGCAGACAGAGTTCCCTTTTACTCACCCTTTTTGTTCTATTCAGTTCTTTAACTGATTGGATGGAGTCTGCCCCTCAAGGAAAATTTACTTTACTCAAAGCAAATACTGATTCAAATGTTAAGCTTACCCAGAAACACTCTCGCAGACACACCCAAAATCGTGTTTGACCAAATATCTGGGTACTCTGTGGCCCAGTCAAATCGACACATAAAACTAACTCCAAAAATATTTATCAAGTAGCTCCTGTATGCCAGGTATTGTTCTAGGCACTGGGAACATGGGAGTGGGGAAAATCAAAGAAAGAAAATATCCCTGCTCTCATGAAGATGTTTTTTGTGAAAGTTTTTTTTATACTTTAGAAAATTTTTTCTCCTTATTGTCTTATTTAATCCCTACAATAATCCTGTGAGGTTGTTTTGACAAGTGTTGTATCTTTGCCATACAAAGGAAGAGATGAAGACACGGAGAGATTAAGTCAGTGACTCAGCCAAGGTCACGGAGCTTCCAAGCAGTAGAAACAAGACTAGAATTAAAATCCCCTGAATCCAGTGTAATGTTCTTTTCACTTTGCTAGATTTTTATACACTTATTTACCTGCAGAGAGTTACAGAGTTGAAAAGAGTCTATTTATGGAATTACCCATCTCCATTTTGCAACATGTTTCAGATGGACAGTGCAATATGAATTGTCAAATCATGTGTAATGACTACTATTACTCATTCGCTAACACACCGTCTAACAGACTTTCGTGCCTTTGTTCAATGAGGAACTGCATTTGAGAAACATGCTTGGGTTGGTGTCAGTTGACCACTAAATTCTCAATCTAAGACGAGCTCTCGCTTTGTTTAATGGCTCTCAAAACGTTGACATGCAAGAGAGCACAAAACAGCACTCTTTCTTGTTTTTCCCTCCTTCTAAAACCACAAGAAATTATTTAAGGAAGTTTTAATGAAATGCATCTGTCACTTATGAAGATGGATGGCTGGAGTACAGCTTTCCATTACTGGAAATGGCAGGATCAAATTAGGAAATAACAGTCCTCAGCATCTTCTCCAACTGGCTTTTGCATAATGTGTTGGGAAAAATGCCACCTTGGCAGAAAACTGTTATTGTGAGGGCCAAGATTCTTTCCCCTAAGGGGCTGTGTTTACCAATGTGGTTCTTCTTTCTCTTTGGCAGGTGAGATGGCCATGCTTGGGAGTAAAGCTTCCTTTCTCAGGACATTTTTTTGGTGTTTGGAGGTTGGAGGCTCCATTTCATAGTCCAGGAGGCTTGGGTAAGTTCTCACACTGTATACTTCTCTAGGTTGGAAGCCCTGGCTTTTGATTTGGCTTTTCTAAGCTTCCAGTTTCTCATTTCTTATTGTGCTAAATGGTACCCATTCAATAAATACTGGACATCGTCTGTGTGTCCAGCACTCTGTTGACACTGGGATTCCAGTGACAGCAAAACAATGTGCCTGCTCACCCTGCTACTGCACTAGATGGGGGATACAGCAGATAAAGTTCAGGAAGTGTTCCATGCTATCAAGGTAATAAAACAAAGCAACAAAGTAAAGAGTGGGTGGGGGAGGGGTTTATTTGGAAGAATAAAAATTCTTTCATAAACCATGAAACCTGGGCCCTTATTTCAGGACAATCACTATATTTTTATGTCTCCAGGGAAAAACTGTGCAGTTAGCATCTTTTTCTTGTTGTTAAAAAGGACTTTTGAGATTATTTAATTTCTATTCCATCTAAACGCAAAAGTCTGTTTTTATACTAGTAAATGATAGTGTACTAGCCACCTTTCCCTAAGTACATCTAGACTCACATTTCCCCAATAAGAAATCAGATCAACTAAAAACGCTTGTTAATTCATGTGGCCTTTTAGCAAACATTTATTGACCTTCTACTGTGTTCCAGGCAGGGTGCTAGGTACTAAGGAGAGAGCAGTGAACACAGTGCAGAACTTATCACATCCATTCCTTTCCATCGCACTTGATCATTTATGAGGAACTTCCATGTGCATAATTTTACCCTCTTAATCATCATCCTGCAAAGTAGGACAAGGAGGAGCAAGAGACTGAAGTTTATGATGGTCATTAGTGCTATTCCCCATGTGTTCCTGAGCACAACCCTTATAAGTAGTTGTGTTGTGTGACATGCTCTCCTCAGTGAAATACCAGGAGGAAGGAACATGCCACTTACTAACGGAGTCTTGAAGAAGGACTTTTCCTCCCCACTTTTGTGGGTGGTCATAGATGCTCATGTAGACATCACCAGCTTGCAGCATGAGCACAGAGAACAGAGACCCGTGCTGCCCCTCACTGGATGTGTAGCGTGAGTGAGAAATTAAACTTTTGTCATATCATGCTATTGAAATTTTGCAGTGTTATAACTGCCCCATAACCTGGCCCCAAGCAGTACGAGGTTCCATTGATCACCCTTCTTCACTGGGATATTACGGTAACCTGGCACCAAGTAATGCAAGGTTCCAATTGATTACATTTCTTCACTGGGCTCTTACTATCTTATGGAGGAACTTGGCATCTCAGCGGGAGTTCATTCTATTGCTAAAAAGTTCCAATGGTTGGGAAATTCTTTCTTCGGAATTGAAATAAAATCTGCTTTCCCACCATCTCCTCTGACTCCTTACTCTTGCCTTTGGAATATCAAGGGAGAAGCCCACACCTCCCTGTCATGGCATCTTTCCACATGACACAGCAGCTGTCATGTCTCCCTTCAGAGCCCCCTTCTCCAGGAGAGATGTAGCTGACACCCTCACACAGGTTCCTAGATGACACAGTTCCCAGATGCCTCATCATTCTTGTCCCCACTCTCTAGAGAGACCTTTAACGGTATAGCTTTTAAATGGGGACGTCATTGTTTCAGATGTTTTTTGACCATATCTACTACAATGAAACAGTTATTTTTTTATGCTTAGGTAATAAAATGAGCTCAAGGCAGGCAAAGGCCATGTCTGCCTTATTCATTCTTGTGTTCCCAGAACCACACCTAGTGCCTGGTTTGTACAAAACATTCAATGGATAACTAAAGGATAAATGAATTAGTATATGAAAAGGATGGTTATGAGACAGCATTATATATTATAAGTGAAAAGAGTGCCTTAATAACTGTCAATGATGCCTGGAACACTGAAGGTGATGAGTGTTTTGGTGACACCTTATAATGTGACTTTAACAGGTATAGAGAAATGTATGACCTTGATTCATATTTCAGATATTTCTGAGGCAAGAAATTTCTCCCAAAGGGTAAAAGTCTTGGATAAGGAATTGTTGTTGTTGCAGTTGATTGTACCAGACAACCAACCATTAGCAATAGTCCAGTATTCCATAAGAGTAGGTAGATGGGACTGGCTATTGGCGAGGGTATCCTCTATTGCTGAGAGGACTACTGGGGTTTGGCTAGTGGCACTGACCTTGGGTCCTACCCTGGATGTTAGGGATGTCCTAGTTAGGAAATGGAAAATAGCAGCTCTTCAGTGGGCACTATCATGTGTGATGGTGCCGCTACCATCCATAAAGTATACAGACTCCCTTTTCTGATTACGCAGTTGATACCAAGGGGCTCTCAGTGGCCAACAGGTATAGGATAAGGGTGACCTACTCTGGTACCATTGCATCTGGCAGAAGATTGGGAATAGGGAAGCCCTTTCTTCCTGTAGGCAGGATATTCCAGAGGGCCAGGCTTGGCTCTGTGCTATAAGTAGCATTTCCATTTCCAGTAAGGAGGCCTCTGTGGCCATGCTGATTCTGTGCTGCTGCCACCATGACCCAAGGTATAGTGGCAGCTGAATAAAAACTGGTCTGGTAAAGCTGGCTAAAGCCTGGGCTTAGGACCTATGAAAGCTTCCATCCATCTCCAGAGGACCCCAACATGCAGGCAGAGTTGCTGCCGTAATTGTGTGTAGTACGGAGCTGAGGAGATTTTTGGCCATCACAATCACAGGTGGTCCAGGGACTTCAGAAGGCTTGAGAGGAGGTTGCTGATGCCTCCATATAGAAGGAGTCATGCGTGTGCGTGTGTGTGTGTGTGTCTGTGTGTGTGTGTCTGTGTGTGTGTGTGTGTCTGTGTGTGTGTGTGTGTGTGTGTGTGTGTGTGTGTAGGGAGAATTAATGAGATTGCCTGTTTCATATGACAGATTTTAGAGCACTTTGTTTCAGGGGGCAACAAAAGTCGGCTGATTTGTGAGTAACAGCATAAATGGGTTTAAGTAAAAGTTGTAATTGGGGAATATGTTATCTCCATAACTCAAATAGAACCAGTAAGTGTTAAGCCTGCTTTAAAGCAGTGGGTGCCAGTAAGGTGAAGAGTTGATTCTTTTCTGCACTGGGCATGGATCATTCCTTGCCTTACCCAATAGTGCCCAGAAACTTTCCTGAAGTAGTGGAGTCTTGAATCTTATGGGGCACAAGGGCTCAGTCCCCACTGGAAAATTTCCCCACTGGAAAATACACAAATGTTTGTGTATTCTGTGTGAGAGTCTACTTTAAATGTTCTTATAGGAGGATGTCATCGCTGTGATGTCATACTGTGTTCCTAGAGAAAATTGTATAATATGTGATTAAGATCTTACCTGTGAAGACTGAGTGTGTCAGCAGGGTTATTGAAACACCCCATTGGGGGGAAATGAAGGTATATCATGTTCCTTCAAAGGTGAGGGAAAATTGTGGCCAAAAGTCTGCCAAAATAGTCACAGAAGAGGACATATTAGCCAAATCTGTCCTAACTATCAGCCAAAGTACAAAATACTTTGCAGTTGCTAATGGATGGTCTGTAATGCTGATGATTTTAGGTACAGTGACCTTACTGAGGACACCATGGCATTAAGGTTGTGGTCAACCACTCTTAGGCATCATCTGTTTCCATCAGGTTTGAACACTGGCCAATTGGGCTATTAAAAATAGAGACAGTAGGAACAATGACCCTTCCTTCAGTAAGTCTTATGTAATGGTTCTTTTTCTCGTGGTTCAAAGTATGTTGGGCTGTATTACCTATTTTAACCAGGTGGAAGGGGTTATGGGTAAGGTCTATGGGACTTCATTTTGTAAACCAACTGTAAGTGTTGAAGACTTAATTTTATTCCATTTTATTACTTATTGGATTAGGGCATCCATGCCAACTACAGGACATTTTATGGCAGTGAGTGCTATGACTATGGGGAATTTAGGTAAGGTAATAGTTCTTATGGTTAAGGTGAGGCACACATATTTGCCTTATATTTTGTGTTTTATAATTTCCCTAAGAGTGTAGGGATACATTGTTTAAATTTCATGGGATCCCAGGTTTAACTATAACTTCAGCCTGGTATTGATTAAGGCCATGAAGATTTGTCAATTTTAAGGAGAGCAATGAACTACCAGAGAGGTATAGGGGCAATTGTCCCCAGGTGGTGGCTGGTACCCAAGGGACATGCTGAGTCCCTAGCAGGCTTGTGGTGGTTGCTATTGCCTAAAATCAGGATAGAGGGTGATGGGTCCCCAGGGTGGCAGGGACATGGGGAGTCATGGAGGCCTGGACCCACCTTGCTGTATGTCTGATGTGGCCTGCCATTGGGGGCTGTACCTTCCCCATAGGCTGCTATAATAAACCTTGTAATTATTCAAGAGTTGTTCACTATTTAAGATCAACTGATTTGGGAAACCCAGATTTTAGAGTTCCAATACCAGGTTTTTCGATGGAATCTTGGTTTTGTGGAAGTCGATTGCCTGGAGATCCCTTACGAGTATGTACTGCTGCCTCCTTCATGACTCTTGTTCTCATGATTATCATTGATAGGCAGACATTGAGTTGGGTATCATCTTGTTCTTCATGGGCAACTGATAACTCTGGACCATGAAATGCTTCCTCAAGACTTGTAACCTGGCTAATAAGGGGATGTAAGACTGACTGATAATTTGAGAGTGCCCTTATTAAAAATAATTGCCTTGTATCAGCATCAAAAGGCCTTGCTTGGGGCTAGTAAGGGCCTCTGATTCATTGGGCTATTCAGCAAAATAATAACAAACCCATCGCACCACGCTAATTTTTCTCGATAGCTGTTATCCTTCTTCCCAGGGTTTCCAACTAATGAAGGCGTAAGCATGTGCATGAGCATATGCAGTGGTAGCCGTGGGATGGGCCATTTTTTGGGTCATGAACATCCAGTGGATGAGAGGGAAGACAGGAAGATGAGCTCTCAAGTGCTGCAGAAGGCATGCATTATGGGCCCATTTCGATAGATTAAATTCTTTTTTAAATAAATTATTAATTTTGGGATCACAAAATAGGCCTGCCAATAGGCTCATCTCAACAGATGTTAAAGTTAATTCCCAACTAGTGTTATAGAGACACAAAAGCAATTGGCTCCCTGTTCATCTTCCTGTTGAATAAATTCTTTTAGTAAATTTTCAATCAGCTCAAATCAGAGACATCTGTTTCCATTTCTGCTGCTTCTACCTGAATAAATGTTTTTCCAGTAGTTATGAGAAATGTTTCAGGGAAGGTCCTTCCCTGTCCTATTTTTAAGGCTTCTCTATCCAGTGAATCCCAGTCCATGTGGTCAGGGTCAGGAATTTGACCCCCATATATACCCGCTCCACAATATCCCTTGTTGTGAAGCCTTTGGGGCCTCTGTTCCTAGTGGAGTTGGAGTGCCCACTCAGCGTGCTGATAGGTGGTGGCACCTGGAGTCCTTGGTGATCACTTTCTCAATTTTCCAGTAAATTTAAGGCTTACTCTGTCCCCTTTGAGGGAACTGGGGTAAAACATTCTGGTCCACTTTTCATTAGGGCCTGTGCCTTGGGGTAGCAGGGATTTCCTCCTCTGCAATGCTGAGGGCACAGGATTTTTTCTTGTGACAGAAGCAAAGCAGCAACGGCAGCACAGGCACTTGAAGCCTCACAGAGTCCTGGTTAGCCAGGGGTCCTTTGGCTTTGTACCTCAGTGCACTGCGTATTAGTTGTTCTTTCTTACCTAACTGACATTGCTCAGGATACCAGTTTTTCCCTGAGAGCTTTGTAGAACAGGATCAACACCCAGTTCAGTTGGTGCACACAAACAAGGTCAGAGGGCAAAGGTTGTTCCCTGAGCCTGGAGTCAGTCTCAGTTTATGCTGGAATCAAGACAGATTCAATGTGAGTCACATGGCTCCATCTGGGCCATGGCATACTACCCAGGGCAACTTTAAGGAGGGCACCGATCCTATTTAGGGACTCCTGTCCCTAAATGCCAGTTATCGAAGCTTCCAATTTAGGGCAGTTAAATCTATAGCAGAGTCTCAGTAAGACTTGGCAAATGCAGCACAAACTAGCACAGCTCAAAGAGTGTGCCTGCCAGCACGCAGCAGCTCCATGTGCGCACGTGCCAATAGGTAGCAGAGCTGCTGGCAAGCAAAAAGCAAGAGAAGAAAGGCCCCCAGGTGCCCAGCAACAGGTGGTTGTGGTCACCGCCTAGACCATCCTGCTCACGGTGCCTGTTGTCTTGTGGTTGCCCACAGGGGACGGGATCAATCCCACACCCTAAACTGGCAAGGCTGTCAAGACTGATGTGTCACATGCACCCAGAGGGTATGAAAAAATCCATTATTATATGTTGAGACTTTCTGGAGAGAGCAGGGCGGGCACCCAAGGTGGTCTGAAATGACTTGAGTGAAACAAAGAGCAAGTGGCTTTGGTTTTTACTGTGGTTTGGGGGCAGAAGCAAAATGAGTGTTTCTGTGCATGGCCAGGATTTTTGTGTGGTTTGAATGTCTCTACTGGCACTGAAGGAGAGAACACCTGGGCTTCCTTATCAGCTGCTCAGTGTGGAACAGAGGAAGACAGGTGGAGCCTGGGAAACATCAGGAAAGGAGTCAGACTTTTTAAGACACTGATGCAATATACTTCACAAAATTCTAATTTTGGTTTGAAAGCTCAAATCGTATCATTGGCTACAAATATTGTCAGGTGTTTTCCTAGAAGTGACAGTGTCTGTTTTTGAAGGTGTCTGCCAATTACATGAGTCTGAATAACCTTGGTGTGTTAGTCATTCTTTCAAGGAAAGATGGTATTCTATGGACAATTTAGTTGGGGCAGCTTGCAGCTGGATCAAAGAAGTGCTTTTCCTTGTGGTGACTACAATACTCAGGGGTGCAGCCCAAGTACTTTGTGCTTATTTCCCATGTCCCCACACAGACTAAAGATATAACAAGTAAAAAGACATTTACTCAGACAACAAGATTTAATGAAATTAATCCTATTTATCCTTCATCAAGCAAATTTGTAGAGAAACTGGCATTTTCCTTTACCATGAGTGAATGTTGGTGAAGAATGCGGTGACTTCTGATACAGTTTTGGGACACAGCCTTGGTTCCAGCTAAGGTGCCAGTGGTTTTACCAAAGTTGCTTCTGCACAGTGAAAATGTCAACTCAGTGAAAAGAACAAATAATGTCTTAGTATTATTATGAAAAGAGTTTTTACCACACAGCCTCCCTAAATGTTATCTCAGGAACCACCACCCTCCTCTTCCAGATGTTTGCATTCCAGACTTTGAAAACTGCTGGACGAGATCAAAACCAAGTGTGAGGGAAGTACGCTTTCCCGTCCCTGAGGCTATTGTGCAAGGGTACTACCACAGGGTCGTGGTGGTGAAAAATTAGGACCAATAATTTAATCTACCATGATGGGTGTTTTACCAATCTCAGCTTGTCTCTAACTAAACTTACTCAATTTACATTCTGTTCTGGCACTGTTTTGGGAAATTAATAATAAGCGACAAATACAATGTGGCTCCTAATGTGTTCCCAGACCAGCAGAGGTTGAACACACTGTAATAAATGATCATAAAGCACTTATGAATGAGTTCTATTGTAGAAACATGTGCAATATGCTAAGGGAACCCAGTAACTAAAGCTCTGTGGGTTCAGAAAAGGCTTACCTAGGGATATAATGTTTGGGCTGAGTCTTGAAGGATGAGTGGAAGTAGTTCAGGTGGAGAAAGAGGATAGATGCTTCAGGCTGAACAAGTGACGTGTCATGACATGAAGGCCACAAAGAGTGAGACCTGCCGACATTTCTGCAAAACGAGCTGCAACTCTGGGCTTCCGTGATTCTCCCAGAGAATCTTCTAATCACCCCAATTCCCAACCTGAGCCCTCTGCCCACCCCTGCCTTCTCCTCTTTGGCCAGCCATTCATTCACTCAACAACATTGTATCAAGCACCTGTTAGGCATTTTTACTGAGTTGTGTCTTACTTGGGGGTGGGGCTCAAAAGTCTGATGTGGAAAAGGTGGGAAATTATACAGAGTCACATGACCCTTGGAAGTTCCTTAGATCACCCATAAAATGCAATATATACAGTTTTATGAAGACACAAAGACTTGATTTTGGGTCCATGTTGCATGTCACAAAGGATGGGTACAAATTAGACTTCCAGAGAGACCTGCTGTGAAGTGCTCACACCCGGAGAAGCACATGGGAGCTGAGACCAAGTGAAGCATCATAGCATCATGGCTTCTGGCTGAGAGAGGAGGAGATGAGCCTGCGTGTCCTTCCCTCTCTCTCTCTCCCAGAGGTGAATCTGTAGATTAAATGATGCAACTGCCTCCTCTTTTGTCCCTGGTTGGTTGGCATTCATCACTTCCTTTCTACCCCTCTGTTCCCACCCCACCCTGGGCTTCTGGATTGCTGTCGGGGTCCAGGACAGCAGCCTCTCGCTCTGGTGTCTGCATTCCCTCATCCTTGGCACTAGAGTCCGGTGAAGCTGCTGAAACCTCCTCCCTGAAAGGCTTTTCCTGTGTTCTGCTATCGCCAACTGGACACTCAGCACAGACAACTTTGTACTGTAATTTTTCTCTCTCCGACTTCTTTCTCCAACCAGAATGTGAGTTCTTTGAAGGTAAAAAATCACCTTTTCTCCCCTTGATGTGATCAGACTCTCCCCATAGTGGGTCTCCCATGAATTTCAGTCCTTTTGGATGATGATGAAGATGACATTGAGGTACACATTTTATCCATTGCCTGCAAATTGATGTGCACTTGGTGTTTTTTTCTCCGGTGTCCCCTCAGCTCCTCCTTCTCTCTGCCTTGAGATAATTAATTATTTGATAATAATCACTCCTTTGTGAGCTCTGCACCCATGAAACCTAAAGCTATGAATCATTTCATCTTTTGCGATCTTTTTTTCAAACCTGATTCTCTTAAAGTCCCCATAGAAAGTACAGCCAGTTTGTAAGCACTAGCAAGGTGGTTTTCCTGAATGGGCACACTCACTCTCTGCAGAGTGAAGGCCTTCCCTACGCAGTGATGGAGTGAGGAATGGAACACCAAGGCATTGGGGGAGTTTTTTACAGCCTAATCCAGATGTGTGAATGAGTAGCACATCCATATAACACTGCTAAGAGTGTGAGTTTAATAAATGTTCCTCATTATTTGTGCCTAACTTCCTTCAAAGAAGAATTTAGGCTAGTTTACAAGAAAAAATAAATTAACCATGAGACAAAAAAAAAGCAAAGAGAAAAAAGTTCATCCTTATAAGATGGAAAAAGGTTAATGCAAAAATTTACATTGTGAAAACCTATGCACTTGTCAAGACAGGTCATTTATTTGGCTCCTGGCTTTTCTCACAAGGCCCTGCAGTGAGAACTATCACCACGTCACTATGCCCTGTGGTAAAAAAAAAATCTGTTGATTGAAAGCAGCACAATTTCTATTACTGAGCCCAGAGAGAAACTTCTTCCAAGGATTTCCATAAAGAAAACGCACATAGTAACAATGACCTTGACAATTTTGTTACAATAGATGCAGTAGTAGTTTCATAGAGTTGTTTCTTATAATGTCTCCAAATATAGCCTTGGAGACGGAGTAGGGTGTCTTAGAGAGGGAGGCTTCCTTTGAGCTCTTGGAAGCAGAGAAGAGGGCCCTCAACCAGACCATGACAGGGCAGGGCTAGGCCAGGCCAGGGCGGACAGGCAGGGTTGGCGGGGCAGGATGGAGCAGACCATGAGCTGGATTGAGCAGGGCTTGGCTGGGCAAAGCAGAGTTGGGCAAGACTGGACAGTATGAGGCAGAACAAGGCAGGCAGGACTGGGCAGGGATGCCTGGACTGGGCAGAAGCCATCAGAACAGGGCAGGACTCAGCAGGACTGAGCAGACCAGGGCAGAACTGGGCAGGGCTGCGAGGGCCAGGTAGAGCAGGGCTGGACAAGGCTGGGCAGGTCTGGGCAGGGAACAAAGCATAGCAGGATAGCGTCTTAGACTCCAGAAGGAATTGCTGAAGGAAGGAGAATGTCCTCTGTTTCCAGCAGTCCTAGAAATTGCAACCCCAAAACTCATCCTACCTGGTTATCATGAGGCTGGAAGCAGCCTGCCTGTTTCACTGTGGATTGTGAACCCTGGCAAGGGGAGCATGGACTCAGAGGCCTCCCTTAAGGACACTGTAGGAGCAGCTCAATCATCTTGGGCTTAACACAGTAGCTAAGACCTTCTGGGTCTAATGTGTCCTGTCTTGAAGGCCCTTTTTCTCTGGAAAACTCCTCCCTTGTCCTTCAAGTCCCAGCACAAATGGCACTCTGTGCCACCTTCCCAATGCTTCAACTCTACAGTGCTCTGACCACTCACTACACCCACCACAGGTCACCACTAATTGGCACCTGTACCATTCCTGGTGCTAGTTGAAATTCCACTCCTTTCTCTACTGCTCATTTGTCATGAATGAGAGTGATGTGACTTGAATGGCCTCTACTTTGGTACATCTAATATAAGTAACAAACTATTTGCAATATACTTCACAATGAGCATGTCCAGACACTTCCACTGGAGCCACTCTCATAGGCTGAGATAGGTTTGGTTGCAGTCTCAGAGAACAGAGGGGAAGAGGCTTGAGGAGGAAACTGAGGCCCTAAGAGAATAATTGACTTACCCGAAGCCACTCAGAGAATTAGGAGAATCCAAACAAATCTCTTCTCACTCTTGTTCTGGTGGTGTTTCCTGGAGGACTTTTAAAAATGATATGACTTGATATCTCAGACTCTCTGGGTTAATGGCTCTGAAACCGACACTCTCTAAAGGGGGGTCAGTAACGCCCAGGATCTGGGGACTTCTAGAAACTTCTCTGAAATGTCACTGCCCGGCCTGAACTCATGACTCCTTTCCCCTTTTGTCCTGTGGCATTCCCAGAGGTTTCCTCTCCCTTTAATGGTTTTTCCAGGGAACTATAGGAGCCCCGAAGCAGAATGAGAATTGCAAATAAATACTCTCAGATTGGCCTGGTGGGAAGAGCGTGGGCACTGGAGTCAGACAGACCTGGGCTTGGATCCCAGTTTGATAGCATGAGCAAGGCATTTATCACCCCACATCTCAGTTTTCTCCTCTGTAAACTGGAGATAAGCATATTTACTGCACAGGACTATCATGAAGGTTATGAGGTAATGAATACAAAATGTCTAGCACAGAGTAGGTGCTCAAAAGACAGATGTTTTGTCTTTTTAAATGAGCCCCCAGATGTCATGTAGTGCAGCCTGTTCCTGGGAGGCAGTCCCGAACAGCATGTTGGTTAGGAGTACAGGCTCTGTGGTCAGACCCTGGCTCCTGTACAGCTTTGCTGCAACTTACCTGCTGTGTTGATTTGTGTGGGTGAGCCTCAGTTTCCTCAGTGTGCCTACATCACACAACCATGGTGAAGATTAAACAGAATCCTGCAAGCAAATGGTTTGGCAGATCAGTGCCAGGTACCAATCAACGCCAGCTCTTACTGGCAGGATTGTCACCCACCAGAACACTTTAGATGTTAAGGAGAATCTTCCAGAGGCTAGGGCTCCTGTAGCCGACCAGCCACTTTGCTTGGGCCACAGCTCTCTGGTCAGGCCTAGATGTGGATGCCTCCTGCATCTTTGGACTTGTTCCCTGAGAGCCACTGTGACAATGCAAGGGTCCTCATGGTAGCTGACTTTCTCACCTGGGCTGTCAAGTGGACTTGCACAGCCCTATGTCTATAAAGGGCTCAGAGACATGTGTAAAAACTGTGTGTGTAACACATCATTAAACCAAGCACAGGGTTCCTCTCGCCACTGCCTCCACTCCACTCAGAGCCTCCCTAACTAGAGCTGCCTGAGGCCAAGGCCCCAGGATCACCCCCTTGGCCTACCTCTGATTAGCATTGCAGATTTCTCAAGCCAGGACCTGCCTAATCCCAGCTTGAAGCTTTAACCAGATAAACATTTAATGAGGCTGGAGCATGGGAGAGTCAGGAGGGTGTCAGGAGGGAGGGGGCAGCCCCCACACCAGGGCAGGGGCTGGAGAAGCAGTTGCTGCTGGGAGCTGTGGGCTCTGCATCCCCCACCCACTGACTGGCTCCCAAGTCTTGGCTGCCCGGCAGGCTCTGTAGCGGTGAGCACAGGGCTGACTCACTGACTCCCAGAGGTGTGGCTTTAGCTCTCATCAAGTCACTGATGGCTCCCTGCTAAGGTGGGGCCTGTGATATCGCTGGGGAGCCCCTAGGAGGGCTGGACTGATGGGGCAGGAAGGGCCCCTCCCTTGGGAGCAGTCTCCTTGGCAGATCCCCAGGGAAAGGTCAGAGCAGCAACACTGCACTTCCTCTCCCCCAGGTCTTGTGCCTGGCAGACCCCAGGGCTCTGAAGTGACTCTGGGAATGATGGCCACCCAGACATAGGCCTCAAAAGATGGCATCTCCAGGGCCCCATGGGAACAGCAAAATGAAACCATTACTTTGGAAACCATTCTCATATTTATCATGTCATGCATGTTGAGTTCCCTAGTATGCCTGGCAGGTCGGGGGACTGAGGCCTAGACGGGATGAGCGAAGTGTCTGAGGTTGCTGAGTGAGTGAGGCAGGACCAAGACTAGAACCAGAATGGAGGTATGATGGCTGCAGTCTGCACTCTTCCCGAGGGAGCAGCTGCCCTGACACCCTCACAGGTCTCCTCTGCTCCTGGGAAGGTCCGCAGAGAGGCCCTAGAGGCAGCTGGGCCCAGATGTGGGCACCTGTGGGCATCGGTGTCGGGCATACGGGACAGGGGAGCAGGAGGAGCAGGAATCTCGTTTGGCCAGGCAGCTTGGGTAGCCAGTGACCCTGCAGAGCCAGTTTCTTCCCCTGAGGAGAGGTAAGAAGAGTGCTGCTCCCCATCCGTCCTGGGATTATCACAAGAAAGAAATGAAATGAGATGGGCATGGAAGTGTTTTGTACATTGTAAACAGTCATAGAAATGAATAGCGTAATCAACAGGCTCAAGCTGGAAGGAAGCAGGGTGGGGACAGTGATAGTGGAAGACACAAGGGTAAGACGGAAGGAAAGCTTTAGGATGGAGCTGGTTTTCTCTCCTTGTCTCTCTCAATCTTCGCGGACAGGCTGTCTTCTCTTCCTGGGTGGAATGTGCTGACCTATTTTTTTGATCCGGAAGCATCAAAACCAGCTTTAAGATGAAAATGTTTTATGAGGCAAAACCCCAATGTAAATTCCAATTTTTCCCTGAATTTCAGATTTTACGCATGGTGTTATGTTATTTTAATACCATTCTCTCTATTCCCAGGAATACAAATTAGGTATTTATCTGTTTGACACTATGCATTAAAGTAAAAACAATTTAATTTGGACGTGCTAGTGTAATTTGCGCACAGATACCACTTAAAAATCATGTCCTAAAAATGTCAGACTTTCCTTGAACAAGTTTTAATGGGGATATATTGCAAAGAAACAGGAATAAATGCATTATATAGAAAGTTATAAAATATAGAAGCCATAATCAATTGCAAGTTTAGACTTTAATAAAGGAGAATGATCATGTGTGAGTAAATAATTATTTCAAATATAGTTGTAATTGGGATTGCATTTTGGCTCACACAAAATATTGTAAAATATGAGCTTTATGCAGCAAAGACATTTTGTCATCCGTTCCCAATATTTCTTTTATAATATTATTGGAGGAAGAAAGATCTTTGCCAATGACTTCTTGGAAAGATCTAAGGGAAGGGGTCAATATCATTAACCCTCACCTGAAGAAGGAACTGAAGCCCAGAGAACTTATGTAACCTTCCCAAGGTCACACTGTGAATCAAGGGCAGAGGGTGGTGTTATTCTAAGTGTACTGACTTCTGAGCTTGTGTGTTGGTCTCCAAAGTTCAAATGCTGCTTTTTACCATTAGTTTTAGTTAGGAATGTCATCTAGTACTACAATATCCTTTACTTTTTTCTTTTCTAACCTCATTTATTGAGCTAAATGTGTTCTTTTTTACTTCCCATTAGTTTCAGATTATATTGCAAGGAGACCCAGGGCTCTGGGAATGTGACTTGGTCTGGGCATGTAAGTGCATGCTGGTAGAGGGGTTTCAGGGTGAATCAACAGGGTCCTGAAGCCTCAACCCCACTGTGTCTAGAACTGCTTTACTTCTGTTTGTCATATAGTCTGATTTCAGAAGAAAATTGAATATGAAAAGAGGATTCCATTGCCCAAAAGAGGATATGAAAGCCACCATTGACAGGAAACCACCCTCGCTGCACTGCCAGGTGGAAGGTTGTGGGGTCACAGGTGAATGGTTCAGGGCAGTGGGCAGCTGGTGTAGCAGCTGAGTGGGGAGGTGCCCCCCAAACCCCATAAAGAATGGAACAGGAATGTTCTCACTCCAGGTGTGAATCTGGAGGAGCTGGGAACACCTGCATCTCCCAGCTGCTCTGAGAGATTTTGTTTGGTTTAGAAAATCTGGAGTAGCAGCCAAGAGCTGCCTCAGAAATGAACAGGCTGTTTTCTGAAAATAGGACATTTGGTGTCCTTAAAGGCAATATACCCCCAGCTCCCCACTTGGTACATTTACTTTGAAAGAGAGCAGTTCAGTGCTGAATGGAGGGTTTGGAGACCCATACCATGACCAGCCCCAAACTCCATGTTTATGGGCACAAATCCTTTCATTTTAGGATCTCAAAGCACCTTACCTGGCATTAAGGGTGATTAGTTCAGCTTTACAGAGAGAAAATAGAGACAAGAGAGAACAGAGCCTGCTGGATGAGATAGTGAGTGGATGGTGAGTTGCAAATAAATCCTGGGGCTGAAGGAGACCTTGAAACGCTGTTGACAATTTGATGGGATTTCTTCCTTTCCCTGGGGTTGTAGCTTGAAAAGGCAGCAGAGATCATGAGCCTTAGAATCTGAATTCCATTGCCCATGAAATAATCCTGAAGTGGGGCTTAGATGATTACCAAGAAGCCCAAAATATAAGCACATTCCACCTTTTGCATAATTCCTTATATGAAAGAATAGAATATACACCATGCTTCATTGCTTACCCATCAATACTTCTCCCACCAATTTATTGATAAGTCTTCAGCAAGAGATCCAGCACGTATAGCTGTGAGGATAAGTGACAGATTCTGAAATATTAATACATAAAAGTAAAAGCTAAGAGTCCAAGAATTAGATATTATATCATGAGAAGGGCGGGGTGGTGACAACTTTGCATGGTGGTCATTTTATATAAGTTATCTCATTTCATCTTCACAATATTCTTTAGAAGTAGGCATCATCATCTCCATTTTACAGGTGGAGAAAATGAGGCTCAGAGAGGTTATAGCTTATTCAAGGTCATATGCTAAAGAAGAGGAAGAGTCAAGATTTGAATCCAGGTCTAGTTGACTCCAACATCCATGTTCTTTTTATTTCACCATCTCTGAGTTCTTATTTGAGGCTTAAGGTCTTTCTGTGCCAAATGCTTCCATTCACTAAAAGCAAGTAGCTTATGATTGAACTTTAAGCAAGTTACATTTGCCTTTTATAGCTACATATGTTTACCTGTGCAATGTGAACCAATGGGGAAAGAAAAATGTTCTAATAACGTTCTGAATGTTGGCTTACAGACATGATACTTTGTCAAACTGTTTCAATTTGAGGCTGAAGGTCAAGGTTGTTAGAATTTTAAATATGGTTAAGAAAGACAATAACAGCAAAAAGATAAAATATTTTGGAATAAATTTAACAAGCAGGGTGTGAATCCTATATGAAGAAAACCAAAAAAACACATCTGAGAGACACAGACTTGGACAAGTAGAAGCACATCACTTTTTCTTGGATGAAATATTTCAATATGTTGGTTAATTTAATTTATAAATCTAATGTAATCTGAATAAAACTGATAACATACTTTTTCTTTTTTGCTGTAGATGATAATGATGACAAGATGATAATGGAAGTTCATATGGGAAAATAGCTATGAAACAATGAAAAGTAAAAGCAATGTTGCATAGGTGGGAGGAGGTGGGTGAACAGAAAGATCAGTCTTAGGTGATATTAAAACACACTGCAAAGCCTCTATAATTAAAAGAGTGCAGTAGAAACACGAATAGACAAACTAATGGAATAAAATAGAAAGTTCAGAAACAAACCAAATACATGTATTAAATAGAAATTTAGTGTATGATAAAGGTGGCATCTCAAATTACTGGGGAAAAGATAGATACTTTAATAAATAATGTGAGGCAACTAGATAGCTATAGTAAATGATAAAAATAGATGTACACAAACTCCAAATATATCAGAGGGAAAGTAGAATCGACCTATGGTGGCATCAATGAGTTGGCATATTCTTTACCCCTAAAATAAGTAGAAAACTTGATGAAAATTGTTGTAGGCATCTACAATCAACCAGAGGCTGACAAAAAATGAAGAAGCACATATTTATGAAAAACTGCGAGAGCTTTGGATAAGAACATCAGAGTCTGCAAACTACTTGCTGGAGCTGCTATTGTCTTCTCCCCCGACCCTCCTACAAATCCTGACCCCTCCTCCTACAAATCTGTTGGCAAGAATTGTAACTTCACCATTGCAGAATTGGTCAGGAAAAACAGCAGCTTTGCTGCCAAGGGCAGTGGACTCCATATAGGGAAGAAGGCAAAAACCCAGGGCGTTGTCAGTAAAAGCTCAGTGGAAAAGGAATAGGGAAAAACTATAACTCTGCTAATCTGAGGTTGTGGTGTCAGGGAAAATTGGGACAAATGGATCAGTCAGATACTTAACAGGGAGATCCTGGAAATTAGAGTCATAGAAGGTCTAGATAAGCTTCCACCATCTCTGACTGACCATGAGACTATGTGCATTTATAGAGGAGACTCGAGAAAGAGAAAGTCAAGGCAAACTTGAGAACTGATGAACTCTGAACTCTTGCCAGCCTGTACCTAGATAAATCAGCGGAGTAGAAGACAAGCACCTTAAGGGACAAAGGTATTAGAGAACAACCTCCAGCTAAGAGTTGGCTATCTACTATGCTTTATAATCCCCAGAAAGCCAGGTTAAAAAAAGTAAAGGAAAGAATAAAACAAGTGAGCAGAGGCATTGGTGGCTAGTCACCACAGGGCAGAGAAATTCTGCAACTTAAGTAGAGACAAGTTACCTCACCTTCCCTGCAAAAAAAAAAAAAAAAAAAACGAAAACGAAAACGAAAACAAAAACAAAAACAAAAATAGAATGCAAGGTTGTCATAATATATTATCTAAAATGTCAAACTTCTAAGAAAAAATATGAGAGATGCAGAAAAATAAGAAAGTGTGACTCATACTCAAGAAAAAAAAAGGTCAACAGAAAATGAATTGTGTGTGCCCAGAATGTTGATGTTAGCAAATAAACACTTCAAAGAGTTGTTATAAATATGTTCAAAGAATTAAAGGAAAATATGGTGGCAAAGACTCAACAAATAGAAAATCTCAAGAGAGAAAAGGAAACTATGAAAAGAACCAAATGGACTTTCCAGAATTGAAAAATACAATAATTTTCAATAATAGATTTGTGATAGCAGAAGAAATCAATGAAATCAAAGATAGTTCAATAAATATATAACATTCCAACCCAAAATGCATAACAAGAATCTAATCATGAGAATAAACATCAAACAAACCCATATGGCGAGAACTTCTATAAAATATATTTTTATAAAATTCTATAAAATAACTGACTCGTAATCTTCAAAAACATCAACGTCATAAAGACCAAGGAACTGCTTTTTATTAAAGAAGACTAAAGAAATAAGAAAACTAAATGTAGTATGTGATCCTGGGCTGGATTCTTTTCTGGAAAAAAAATTATTGTAGAGCAGTGGTCCCCAACCTTTTTGGAAACAGGCACTGGTTTCATGGAAGACAATTTTTTCACAGGTGGGGGTGGGAGGGAGGCAGAGCTCTAGCAGTGATGCCAGCAATGGGGAGTGGCTGTAAATACAGATGTAAATACAGATGAAGATTCGTGAAATTCTGCTCACACAGCGCTCACCTCCTGCTGTGAGGCCTGATTCCTAAGTTTCATGGAAAACAATTTTTCCATGGGTGGTCGGGGAAGCTCAGGGGGTGATGTGTGACCTGATTCCTATCAGCCTGTGGTCCGGTGCCAGGCCATGGCCCAGGGATCGGGGAACCACAACTATAAAGGACATTATTGAGACAATTGATGAAATTAGAAAATAATCTCTAGTTAGATAAAAATATATTAATATTAAATTTCTTGAATTTGATAACTCTACTATGTTTGGTTGTATAAAAAGCTATCCCGGTTCTTAGGAAAGATACATTGAAGTATTTTTTTTTTTTTTACCATTTAAGGTAAAGGGAGATGAGATATTCATATATGTGCATATATATGTGTATATAACCTACCCTCAAATGGTTCAGAAAAAAATTACTTCAAAAAGAAAAACAAATATGGCAACATATTAAATATAATGTGGCAAAGAATAATATCCAACACTCTGTTAAGGCCTGCATTGTATTATGTATGAATTAGATTGCCTTTTAGTCAGAAATCATTACGTTTCTTTTTCTATGGTTGCAATGTCTTTACTGTTGTACAACTCAAAGAAAAATCTTCAAATAGATTATTCTTTTTCATATTCCACCAATTGCTCAAAATCATGTCATAGTTTTTGCAGATTTCATATTGGGACTTTGACTTTTTTGTACTTGCCCTCCCTCAACCCCATCCTGAAATTACAGATTGCTTTACATTTTCTGATAAGGGAAGAAACATATGCCTTTTTGCCTTATTCTTTTGGCTACTCAGTCTCTCTAATGTTTAGAATCCATTTCAAGTCTTCTTCAAGGACAACGTTTTCTTGTTGAACCAGCTGCCTTGTATTTAGACTATAAGTTTCTTGAGAATGTTTTGTTTTCCTTGGAGTATCAGAGTCTTCCTTTATTTACCCCCATGCTTTTGCACTTTTATCTTTCCTAATGTGTTTTTAAACTGTCTGCTATAGGGTGCCCTTCCACAGCTCTTCCTCCCACTCCTGTTCTTTTTCTTTCTTAGAACCTTCTTTCTGGAAGGTCTCAGTCTCCCTGATCCATTCTTCACTGGTTGCTAGGCCTTTTCTACAGCTATCAGCCTAGGACTTTCTTTTATATTGTTTCCTGGGTTGCATCTGTTATTTCCTGGATCCTACATTTTCTCCTTTATTTCCAACACTATTTTGTTGACACATATCTTGAAACAACTTTTAATAGAGGATATGTGGAATATAAATTTTCGAACTTTTAGTTTGTATTAAAATACTTCCCTTTTCTTCTTTTACACTTAATTAATCAATGACCTGGTTATAAATTCTAGATTAAATTTTTTTTTTTGCCCTCAGCCTTTGAGGTATTCTTTCATTATGTTTTGGCATCCCATGTTGCTGATGAGAAATACGGTGTCAATCTGAATTTTTTTTCCTTTGGTAGGGAGCCTTTTTTCTCCCCCTGCATAGTTTTATTAGTTTCTATTAGAAACTATTAGTTTCTATTCCATGCATCCAGACTTGGGTCTGTCTCTTTCATCCTCCTTGACACTGTTTTCTCATGTAGGAGCCCTTTCACCTGAACGTAGACCTTTTGAATTTACCACCATGTCTCTCTTCTCTCATATTTTGCATCTCTTTATCTTTTTGTTCTACATTCTAAAAGTAGTCCTTGACTTTATCTTCTAATAATTCTATTTACTGATTTTTACTTTGGGAAAATTGTATTTTTTAATTTCTAAGAGATCTTTATTGTTTTCTGATATTTACAAAATGGCACCCTGATCTCATTTTAATTGGTGCAGTATTTTCTTGAATTCCACTGGGGGCTTTTTCTCTTAATGTTTCTTCATGACGCTGCAGGTTTTGTTTGTTCAGTCACTTTTTTAAACTGAGGCTTTAAAAAAAAAGTTTTTTAAACTGAGGATTGGCTGGGAACGCTCTGCACTTGGCTGGGCTTCTTGACTGACAGCTTTCCTTAAGGTGTGGGGACTGGGAGCCTTTGTCCTGGAGGACAAAATGCCTACATATAACACAAACCCCCAAAGGAAAGGCTCATGTCTTCCCCAGATGGTTTTTTTTAGTTTATTAGACAAAGTGTCTTTTTTTTTTTATTCTTTGCACAGGGCATATGGCTAGCACCCAGTATTCTGCTTATGAGTGTGGTGGAGGTATTCCATAAACATACCTCTAAGCTTTGTTCCATTCTAACTCTAGCTTCTATTGTTCTTGCTCCCTCTGGAGCTCTGCCTGAAAATTGACTCCTTCCTCACTGTAGCCAACTCTCCATGTATTCTTAGCTGCAGTTTTATCTGCTGTCAGTGAATACTTACCAAACAATTTCCTTCTCCCTTTGTTGAACTTTCTGGTCTGCTAATGGGCCCCTCCAGTTCTGTTTGATGTTTAATGAGGTCTTGTGAGGATTGACATGCATCTGTCCACTGTCCTTGGGAATAAGTTTTAGTTACTATCAGTTATATTAACAGGGATCTTTGGTCAAGCTCTCTGCCTCCAGGTAGCGCTGCCTTGTGCTATCCCAGGCAGGTGGCACTAATCTTTATTTTAAATGTAGAGGTAGCAGTTGCATAAACATTTTTCAACATATTATTAATGCATTCTGCTTTTTAACTTTCAGAGGTATAAACCTACCTGTTCCTGAATTAGTGATTCTTCTTTCACCAAAGATCAATATTTATCCCCTGATAAATCATCTTGTTTTTCTGGAATCTCCCCAGATCCCTGGCTTCCTTGAGGCCAAGCCAAGATCACATAATCTAGAGGGATGGTTTTGCCTGAGCATGGCTGTCTTCATGCTTTTGCCTATCCTGTTCTTGCCACAGGAAGAACGTTTGCTCCTTTCTCCTGCATCCCACCCGTGTCTCTTCCAATGAAAGTCACACTGGAGCTTCAAGGCTAGACTGGGGTGGGGGCATTCCAAGTGCGTGCCCTATCAATAACCTCCTTCCCACCAAGTCTCTGCCCTGAGCCCTGCCGAGGGAGGTGGCCATTGGCAGCTCCTCCACATGTACCGTGTTGTATACGTGCTTCCTTCTCCTCTCCCATGGCAGCTAATTGTATGAGGCTTGGCCGTGACCCAAGGAAAACCAAGCCATAGATGAGACAGCAGCCTATGTGGTGCCCTTGCCTCATTTCACCTAGTCAGGCTGATAGTGACTCAATTGGATCCATTACTCCCTACTGGGTGCTTAGCTGGTAGCTGAGAGGGTGAGCAGAGTTGGATATATACAGAGAGAAGCAGGCACAGAGGTGAGCGGGGCCACATTTATGGTGGGGCATTAATGAGACACTAAACAAGACAGAGCAGTTGCTGGCAGTGTCTTGGGACCCAAGTTGACCTTTGTCTAGCTTCAGACTCTCTGAGGCTGGGTGGCCATGGGCCTCTTCTTCCCATGAGAAGGTTAGAAAGTTGTTCCTGGTCACAGTGAGGCCTGGCTGATGGCTAGGAGTCATTTTTCCTTATTCTTGCGTGCATTCTAATAGTTAGCCTCTCATTGCTTGGGAGTAATGTGGGTAAATTTCAGAGCCCAGGCTAGAGTAAAATAAATCCGAAGGCCCTACGTTCCACAAAGCTGCTTCTGCAACCCCAGGGATCTCCCCTTCCTCTAAACTCAGAGCACTTTGAACACTGAAGATGCTCCTGATAGGACAGAGTCTATACTGCCCAATGGCTTGACTTTCAGACCCATGCTGTGACTCCTACAGGGTTAGCAGAGGATGAGGACCATGGCTCATTCACCATCTTGTCCTCACAGTGCCTGGAGTGGGGAGCACACAGAAGAATTGTTCAACAAATGTTTGCTGAATCAGTAAGTGAAAAGACAGAAGGTCAAGAAAGGGAGAGAGAACAGTGGAGAAAAAGATTATAATTAAATACATGTGGGAATTTCTAACTATTATTTATTCCACCAAGTACATGGATATATGAATTCATTTAACAAATCTTTATGGTTTTTGCACATTTGCTAAGTGTTAGATATGCAAAGAAAGAAAAGACATACCTTTCTTTTTAGGGTATTCTAAATCAAGTATAAAAAAGGGACTTATAAAATATTTATAATACGTGTTGTGTTCTGATAGTTTTGTGAGACCGAAATAGGAGCAGAGACATAAACGATGAAGTCTGCCAAGAAGGGAGAAAGGGCGAAGCTCCTACTATGTGCTGCCTTTTGTGTACATTATCTCAGTTGATTCTTAGAGCAAGATTTTCATGCTCTATAGTACATCTTTGCTCATCCTGTAAGAAACAGGCTCAATGTCACATAGCTAGCAAGTGCCAGAGACATCATTCCATCCAGCTCTTCTGACTTTAAACCCTCCTGCTATCTGAGTGTTGGGACCTGACCCGGGTAACTCTTCCAGAGCTTAACTCTGCTCTGACATAAGATCAGAGGGAAGAAAACATGGGCTTTGGTTTAAGAAGATTATCCTGATCATAGCTAACACCCTTGGGGCCTTTAGGGGAAAACATACTCTCTGCTTATTGGCTTCACAAGGCCCTTTTAGCCTCAGCAGCTGGCTTCTGTCCTCAACAGGCCTGGTTTTCCCATCTCGCACCTGGCCACAGATGGACTCAGCCGGCGCCCAGCTGCTGGGCCCTGAGGGAGGTGCAGACACAGGCTCCAACCTGCAGCTCACCCTTACCCAGCCTTGCTTGAGACCTGGGCTTCGCATCAGCTCTGCCTTCAGGGCTTTGTTTAATTATCGCAAACCTGCTGACTCTGGTGTTTTATTTTTTTGGTCTTTGTTTTTAAAGACCTGGATACTTAGGTTCCACAAGGAGCCTGGAGGAAGGAGTGAAACATTTATTCACCATTGGTGATGTCATTGCCAAAAGCAGTTGTCAACTTCCAAGCAAAGTTCACGCTGGAGCTAATCTGGAGCTCAGCCTGGCTCCAGGACAGAGGAAAATGGGGACAGATGGAGGAGGAGGAGGGGCTCTGGGAGCCCTGAGGGACTGCAGAGCCAACTGTCGCTACCAGTCAGCAAGCATCCCCACACACGAGCCAGCCTGCAAGGCATAAAGCAGGAACATGGCAAAAGCAGAAAGAGAGACACTGTCTCAAATGCCAGTCTGGGGAACCTGTGAAGATGCCAGCCTCTGCAAAGTGCGATGGAAAAGGCAGAGAGAGAGGCAGAGTCCATATATACTGCATTGCCATGTGCACCACGTCCCTTTCTTGCAGTGCCACCAAACAGACAGAGCACCTCTGGGGGAAAGCACTGTGGGGAGGACACAGTGAGGACATCACATTTGATGGCCAACCCTACCTTTATGAATGCTAGGAGCAAACGGTGAATGGGTATGTCTCCGGATGGAAGCTCCCAACACTGCTTCAGTAGGGTAGAACTGTATGTAGGGGTTAATATCATGGGCTTGCTAATCTGAACAAGCACTTTTCAATCTCCGCCTCTAATACTTCCTTATCTGTATGAAATTGGGCAAAGGACTCAAGTTCTCTAAACCTTGATGATTTATATAAAGCAACTGATGCTACCTACCTAGTAGTTTGTTGTAAAAATTGAATTAGATAACATTTAAAGGGCACAAGACCTGACTAAGTGGTGGCTCTCATATGAGTAAAGAACTCTTTGTCTTAGCCCATGAATAGGCTCAGGAGAGTCCCTGATCCTCGGTGGGCCCCACACTGAGTGTCCATGCTAGTTAGACTCTCTGCACAAGCCCACCACTTTTGTCCTCTTCCTAGATTTGGATGAGTCTTACTGATCCTAAAATACTTGGCTCATGCATTTAACTTTCTCTGACCTCACTAGGCTGGGCTTCATGGTTTGCCTTATATAATACATTGTTCTGAAATTATATGTTTTTCTCTCTTACTAGGTGGTAAACTTCAGTAGGGCAGGGACTATATCTTTTTGCTTTGTAGCCCAGCATTGCTCATAGTGAGCCACATAAAAGGCCCAATATGAGCAGAACTGAATTCAGGGTCCAAGTTTGTCCTTTTCTGCAGGTCACGGCAAGATGCCTGCCAAAGAAGGTCAGGACAGTAGCATCAACTGCACCTTTACCAGAACAGGAACCCAAGGGGGAGCAAACCCTATTCATGCACACCCCTGTTTGAGCTGTTAGTACCTGTAGGGACTTTTGGCAGATCTAAGCCATTAAGGAGAAGAGAAAACAGTGGAATAAGAGAAAAAGAAGAGGAGAAATAGAAAGAGGAAAAGTAGAATTGTGGTCGATCCATTACATCTTTGCTGATTAAGCAAAAGCAATAATTGCTTGACTGAGAGTGAAAATGGGAGAAGAGTATTAGGGAGAGGACAGCCAAATAAAAGCTTACAGACTCATGTACACCCCTGTCAGAGTCTTGACTTCATGCAATGCAGTAGACAAGCTTCTGTGACGTTTCAGTTAGTGGGAGGCAGGACAATGTGGGGCTAAGAACTCCAGCTCTGGAGTCAGATTATCTGGTTTGGGATCCCAGTTCCACCAAAAGTCCACTCAGGTGGCTCTTTAAGACCCTCTTTTATGATTCATGCAATGTGGATAATAATAGTGTCTATCAAAGTGGTCTTGTTATAAGGATTAAGTGAGATGATCAGTGTAGAAGCAGCTGTCAGAGTTCTTAGTACATAATAAGTGCTCAATAAATTATATCAATTATATAAGTGTTGGTAATTTTTTTCTAAACATCCTAGGTCTGACTCTGGAGTCTCAGAGAATGGAGTGGGAAGCTTGGAGGAAGGGGACTCTTTGGATATAGAATAATATGGCCTAGAAAAGATTGATTCCCCTCCCAGTTTATGTTGATTAAGACTCTCAAAACATTTTTACTTGGATCTAAGGGAATTAGCCGGATGGAGAGAAAAAACATGGAAAGAGTAGTTCTGAAGTCAGGACTACAGAGTTCTAGTCTGAATCCCAACACTGCTCAGTTTTCTGACCTTGGGCAAGTTCCACAAGCTCTCCAGGTCTCTGCTTACTCATCTGTCAAATAAAGAAATTGGTCTGTAAGCTCTTTCTTCAGCTAAAACAATCATTGATTTTAATATCCAGCGAAATCAAGTTGAGACTTCTTCCCCTTCTTGTCTGCATGTACTTGCTGCCCTACCCAGCTAGCCGGGGGCTATAGATTGATTAATAGGGAAAGCAAGCCTCACCAGAAGGGTTCTTCATACAGGAAATTGGTGGTTGAATAAATACAAGGTACATGTAGCACTGTATGTTTAAGTACTTACATTTAAGAACCCAAAGATCTCTGGGGTGGAGGAGGGGAGGGGGCAGGAGTGGGTATAAGAAATATATAGCTTCCTCAGAAGGCAGATCACAGTCAAGCATGTGTGGACATGGATCAGAAGACTGAAATGCAAGTAGAGACCAAACAAGGCAGGGTTTTCCACCTTGGGGAAGAGAGAACCAAGAACAAGCCATAGTGATCAATTTACACATAACCAATGGGTTATCTGATGGAGGAGGGTAGAGCTTCTGATGACACTCTGGGGGAAGACTGTGGCCACCGGGGCAGATTTTAGATTTCAGCGCAATGTAAGAAAACTCATCCTTTCCATTAAAGCAGGGGTTGGGAAACTTTTCTGAGAAGGGACAGGTAGTAGATATTCTTGGCTTTGTGGGCCATACAGTCCTTGTCACAGTTACTCAACTCTGCCTTTGTGGTGTGGAAGCAGCCAGAGACAAGGCATGGGAAGCATGTCTGTGTGCCAATAAGGCATCATTGGCAAGAGCAGATGATAGGTCAGAATTGGCCGACGGGCCACAGTTTGCAGACGCCTGCGTTAGAGGAGCACCTGCAGGGTGGGTGACCATTGGAAGTAAGTGGTAAGTGTCCCCTCCCATCAGTACTTTCTTGGGAAAGAGTGTGCAAGTGGAACTTGGACTTTCTCTCGATAATGCCAGGGTGTGTGTTTGCACCCAGGGTTGCGGGGGAGGACCCTTTTAACAAGAAGTCCCACAGTGTTATTAGAGGGTGGACATAGGGAGAGATCAAGGGGTCCCTACATGTCTGTGAGGGGGCAGAGGACATTGGAAGAAGCAGCTGGGGCCTGGGACTGCTGTACACTTTTTCACTTTGATTCCTCTTACCTGGAGGGAAATTGCCTGGGAAGGATTTTCTGTTCTTAACTTTTGGTAGATTTCAAAGAGATTTCATGGTGATGGTCTATTATCAACATATCAGGTGGGAAAAAGAGTCTTCTTCCTTCTGTTGTCTTGGTTCCCCCTTACCCTATTTGCCCAACACACACGCACACACACACATACACACACACACTCCCCATTTACCAGTTGTACTTACATTTCCATGTGCACCAGCCAAATGCAGAATAGGCATCCAGTCATGCACAAGCAAAAAGCTGTAGCTCACTCTTGCCCCTGGGGCCTCCTCTTCAAGCTTTGTTTCCCCCAAACACCATACTCTTTGTGGGTTTTCTTCATAATCTGTTCAGCCTTCCTCAAGAATATAGCAGGACCTGGAAGCAGGAGGAAGGCCATGGGGCTGCGGGCAGGAATATTAAGTGTGCACACACCCAGGCTGCCGTTGTCTGCCTCTGGGTGGCCAGGTGCAGCTGCATCTGCAATGCTAAGACCCTGGGCTCCTTCAGAGGCTGCCAACATCTCACTTTGGATCCTGTTCCAGGCCACTGATAAATCGAGTCCTTGTGAAGTCCAGCCCAAGTGGAGCTGGGCCAAATTCTAGGTCTTTGCCTGGCTCATCCCTCCATTAAAGAGCCAGCTAAGGCATCCCAACAGACCGCGCTGAATTGTGTTTCAGTCTTGCAGCATGGCCGACTGTAGATTTCTAAGATCTGGCCTGAGGGACACCAGTATTTCTGCTATTTTAGCATCTCCTGCATTTCATAGTAGAAATATGATAGGAGTGGGAGTCAGACCATTTGTGTTCAAGGCCTACCTCTGTCACTTAGTAGTTATAGAGCCTTGGGCAAGTCTCAGCCTTGTGAGACTTAGAGTCTGCATTTGTGAAATGGAGATTTAAAAGTAAAATAAAATGAGGCCATTCCAAGTACAGTTGATTCTCATTATTTATGGTAGTTATGTTCTACATAGTCATAGCAAACACTGAATTAGTGAATACTGAACCGTTGCTTCTAGGGGAAATACAGGGTTAGGTTCCTGTAAGCCTTTGGTCATAATAGTTCAATCATTCTATCAATATGTAACCTTGTTTTATATGTTTTTCTGCTTATAGACATCCTATTTATTATATATTGTTGACTCATTAACATTGAACTCACAGCTAACAGCACTGCAAGGCACGTCTGAATAAAGCTTATCTAACACACATATTTCATTGTCAGGCACATCACACCTTCTTGCCTTGTAGCACTTCAGCACTACTCATGGGAGCTATTTTAAACAGTGGAATCACCAACAAAAAGCACAAAAATGTGAAAAATGTGGCACTAAGTAGACCTCAAGAAGGTTTACAGGAGAGCTGAAACCAAAAGGCAGAGCATCACCTTGTCCCACCTCAGCTGGGAATGTGCACAAACATTTTCTTCATCTGCATGTGTCTGTGAATGACTGCAAAAGGGGTGCAAGAATTGATCTGGGGTTACACATAAATTTTAGCAAGTAGGAGAATTTTCAAATACTGAATTTGTGAATAATGAGGATCAGTTATGCTTCAGAGGGTCATTGTGAAGATCTTTGTGATAAAGTCCAAACTATCCATCCAGTGTGCCAAGTCCCCCAAGGTCTATGCCCTGCCTGCCTTCCCACCTTTTCCTGCTGCTTCTGACCCATGTCTCATTCTCCAGCCATCCTTGCTGATCTCCAATCAGGAAACCCTGTTCTTGCTCCATACCATTGCACAGAGATTTTTGCCTAAACTATCCTCTTTATCCTCACAAAAGTGAGCTATTGTTCTCAAGGGATACCAATAGGTAGGTGTCTTAGTCCATTTGAGTTGCTATAGCAGAATATCATAGACTGGGTGACTTATAAATGACAAAAATTTATTCCTTACAGTTCTGGATGCTGGGAAATCAAAGATCAAGTCACTGGCAGATTCCGTGTCCGGTGAGGACCTGCTTCCTGGTTCATAGACAGCCATCTTTTCACTGTAACCTTACCTGGAGGAAGGGACAAACCAGCTCTCTGGGGTCTCTTTTATAGTACACTACTCCATTTATGAAGGCTCTGCCCTTATGATTTAGTCACTTTCTAAAGGCCCTACCTTTTAATATCCTTGCCATGGAGGTTCAGATTTCAACATATGAATTTTTGTGGTACACATTCAGACTATAGCAGTAGGGAACTTGGTCTTCAATACAATCTGTATATTTGGCTCAGAAGAAAAGGGTTTGATATTTAAGATTTATTTTTTTAAAGCACACATAAATCATGGGATAAACAATGAAAATTGCTTTCACTAAGGACCTGCATTTTTGTTTTTCCTAATCATCAGCTCTTGGGGAGACTCAGTCCATGGTGAATGCTCTCAGTTTTAGGGCTTGAGGGAAAATTCCTGCTCTATTTTTCCTGGCTTTTACATTCAAGATTTGAGAATCACCTCCAGCATGTGGTTTCCACCCTTCACCTAATCTTCCATCAGATGAGACCCTTTTGAATGGTGAGATTGGAACAACCACCACCAAAATAACATCAGAAATTGAAGCCAACTCTTTATGTCTCAGAATGATAGACCCAGCCCTCAGCCCTGGTTGCTCCAGGTCAGGGTTGGACTCCTGGAGGTTGAGGAACCTGTAACATAGTGAGCCCTGTGAACCTGGCTCCCCAGCACTTGCCACTGGGCAGCTTGGCTAGATGTCATTGCCATTAGGCTTGGGCTCTCATCTGTTTTGCCTACCCCTTGGGCATGCTTGCTCCATTCCTGCCTTGTTTGATGCTTGTCTTTGTCTGGTTCTGTGGCTTGTTTCCGTGTTTGTTTCATCTTCAACCCAGCCAGCTAATTCCCAGCTGCTCCTGGCTTCTCTCACCTGCATGAACTGCTTTCCTCCATCCCCTACCAAGGCTCTGACAGTACCATCTGACTCCAGGAGGCAGTGGCACTGGGTAGCAGACAGAATACTGGGTTAACAGTTAGGCAAACATGGGTTCTGATCCTGTCCTCACCTCTAATTATCTATGTGTTCTTGTGTAAGTTCTTTATTTTTCTGCCCCAATTTTCCCATCATAAAATAAAAGAGTTATCTGGATTGCTAAGGGCTTTTCCTCATTCACATCCTATGGTGTTATGAGTCTTTGGAAGAGAGGTGGATGGGATACACCTGATTTGTCCACAGGTGGCTAAACTACCTTTGGCACCAGGGATAATAGAAAATCTGCTCTGTGACTGTTTGGTTGAAAATGTTCAGGATCTGCATTTCTCTAGGCTTGGTGGTGAGAACACCCAGATGAGTGCTGACTATCAACAAAAATGAAAATTAGGCAGAAGCAATGACAATAGGGAACGTTGTCTAGCTTTCAAAGCAATCTCATATTTACGCATTACTCAACTTTTGGAGAAGAAAACCTCCCAGGCTATCAGAGAAAGCCTTACTACTCAATTTTCTAATGCTGCTTGGGGTTTAGAGACTGGCTCAAAAAGGAAACACAAGCAGCCTAATGCCCAGGAATCAAAGGAAGAGAATGTTCATTGATTTAGGGGCATTTATAATTTAAAGTTAGCCATATATGATAAATGATGATGGTGGTGATGGTGGTAGTAACAGCAACTGGCACATACAGAGAGATACTCTGTGCCAGGACCTGTGCTGTCTGTGCGCTTACTCTCTCGTTTATCCTCAGAGTCGCATGGTATTATCCAAGGTCACACTAATGCATAAGCAATAATACTGTGTAAACAACAAACCCAGGCATGCTTAAGGGTCATGGTAATGATAGCAATCATAGTATTTTACATTGATTTCAGTTTATAAGTCATTGCTCATCTATGATACCCTTTCTGTTTTGACTTTGGCAACAACCTCAGATGTGGAAAGGATGGATGTTGTTATAGACAAGAAAATTGAGACTCAGAAAGGTGAAGCGACAAACTTATAAACACATAAGTAAGAACTGCTGAAGATCACACCTGGGTGATTGCATCAGGAATTTGGGAAAGACAGTCCCATCACTCCATTTGTACAACACACAAAAAATCAGACAGTTACTCTTGTGTAGCAAATTTAAACATTTGCTTAATTGCCTGCCCTTTGGCTATGCTGAAACCTGATTTGGAAATCAGGTGAAAAGTTCCCAAAATCCTTTAAAAAGAAAGATGCTTACATTTCCCTCCATGACCGTGGACTTACTGTTTTTGTTTTTTTTTCTTGTTTTTTTTTTTTTTGTCTTGGTGGGACTCTGGTCCTTCCTCCCCATAGCTCATCTCTTGGGTCGGGTGAGGGAGATTTGCTCTTCTCTGCCCCTCAGTGATGGCTGCTTTTTCTGCTGAGTGTTTCTTCGAAATCACTGACCTTTGAAATTCTAGGCCTGCTTAATCTCCAGTCTGTGTTGCCTTGCCTGCAGCCAATGCTGCGCCCCAGCTCTGCTCAGAGCAGAGCAATGGGCATTGGGGAGGAAACCGAGACTTGGGCCCTTCCCACCTCTTCGCTGCTTTCACACCCGCAAGTCAACCAAAGGGCTTAGACAAGAATAAAAGAAGATCCCAGTGCTCCCTCTCCCAGTTTCCACATTCAGGAACTTTATGAAACTCATTCTTTTAATCTTTCTTCACATTCTACCTTGTCTCAGCTTCATACCATGTACCCTTGTGAGTAACTTTCTTCTATTTCATCTTCTAGGTCATGCGTAAGGACGTTAATCATTTAGAAGGATGGGAGTTTTCCCTACCTAGAGAATGCTTTTTCCTGAACTCATTGAAAGTCTCTTTGATTTGCCCCAGAACTAAGAAAATAAGTAACATATTTATAAGCTCTGGGTGTTACAACAGAATCCCCACATTGTGGGGAGGCTGCTGCCTGCTCCCATCGGCAGAGGGGGTGGTTGCCCATATAGTGTGTTTTAAAGTTTGCTAGAGAAAGCTTCCTGCCTCTAAAGATATTGCCTTGGATCCTGCCATTACAGACACATACTTAATGTTAAGAATTACCCTCTATGTTTGTGTGATAGGGCTGGGAACCTCTTTTAAAATCACAATACTCATAGGGTGGCCATCAGCTAGAATTGTGTTTGACGTGGGTAACAGAGTCTGGCTCGAGTTTTCTCAGATACAACAGATGCTGTTAGTATCTTACCCATGCCTGTCTATAAGGTTCTCCCTGCTACTGCAAACACCCCCAATCTCAGTCCTAGGGCTTTTGGGGGACGGGGAGCATGCTTGGCCCGTGTGCAGGGCAAGCCAGAGTGCTGAAGAATGCAGGCCCTACAGAAGCAGCCCTCCCGCAAGGACAGATGGGATTTGGTGGATACATACCGCAGCCTCCTCTCCCTTCTGCTGCATAATCCTGATGTGTGTTCTATACTGTGTCCCAGGCTTCCTCAGGGATTAAGCTGCAGCTTTTCACTGTGGTAACTGGCTTGATGACGCACTGTTATTGGCTTTCTTCCCTTCCCTGTGTCACTTCCCATCCCTCCACTAGTGTTTCCTGGGATTACCTCCCAGACATAGTATTTGCAGTTGAATTCTTGTCTCAGGGCTCCTTCTGGAAAAACCCAAGCTAGGGACATCAGGTAGCAGCAACATTGAAAGTAGACACAACCCACGAGGCATGACGGCTTCAGGCTGTTGCTTCCAGCCCCACCATCTTGGGTGTGGTGTTCAGTGTCATGGAAAGAGAGCCACCACCCCTCCAGATGTCAGCCCACATTTCATGCAGGGAAAGAGGAATAACACCGAAAGCAAAGACAAGGGACAAATCCTTCTCTGCCAGAGATTAAACAGAAAGGGACGCCTTTTCTAAGAAGTTCTGCTTACACTTCTTTTGCCAGAATTATGTCACCCTACCCCTACCCCAACTACAACAGATACTGCACTGTCAAATGGAATAGTATTAGCTGAGTATATTGCTCGGCCAAACAAAACTAGGACTCTTATAAAAGGAGAATCAATATTGGGTAGGCTAAGAGCAGTATTTGTCATAGACGTTAATGCCTTATAATGTATTGCAAATACCTGAGTGTGGCATGCACTTATTAGATCCATGCTACTCAGAGCATCTGACCAGCAGCATTGGCATCACCTAGGAGTGGGTTAGAAATGCAGGATTTCAGGCTAATTCCAGACCTGCTGCATCAGAATCTGCTTTTTAACAAGCTCCTCTCCCCCCAGGTGATTCGTATGCACAGTCAAGTTTGAGAAGCATTGTCCTAGGTCACTTTCCTTAATGTCAAGTGAACAGGTGAATCCCTGGCTCTTGTTCCTTTCCTTGGCCTTGCCCAGTGCTTTGTCAGTGGTAAATTTCTGCTGAATGACTAAATAATTCATGTAAACTCAGGGTTGGGGAGAAGTATCCTCCTTAGGTCCCTCATAACCAAAGTGATCCCTGTCCTTGAACATCCACCTCCTCAGCCAATGCCATTTGCATCTCTCTTTTCTGTATCCTAGTCAGTTTTGAACAATTATCTTTCTTCTCTTGGACCAGAAAGTCTAGGATCTTATCTCATGTCAGCATTATCCCATCCCACCCCTCCCAAATCCACCCATTGGGTGCTATGCTAGGTTAAATTGAGCTGAATTAAACCTTACTGTTTTTCTGTATCCAGTTTCACCTTTTTTGTTTTGTTTTGTTTTTTTTTTTTTTGGTTTTGGCTATTCATCCTCTTGTTACTTTTCTTAAAATCAAGCAACTTCCACAACTAACAAGATACTGGATTTTTCTGGCATTGTTTTAAATAGTTATGGTATTTGAATCAGTAGAAAAGTGAAGTGTAGTGTAGAGATTTCAAACACTTTTTGGTAGTAGGATTCTTTCTGCAAAAACAGAAGTGCAGTGTGTACCCAGATCAGAGGCTGCTGTGCTGAAATGACATGGTGGGGAGGTGGGCTGACCCCCAGCCCTTGGCCTCTCCATCGGTGGCCCCTCAGCTCCCGAAATCTTTGAATGTTTTTGAGCATCATCTACTTGGGGGAGACAGAAGCCTCCATGGCCCACCAGTCCCCTCGTTCAGTGATTGGTAGGACTTGGTGAGGATAAAAAAGAATTAAAGAACAAAATCAATAAATTGCATTAAATTTTTGCTGTAAAGAAACACATACTGTACATTGTTTGCATTGTAAAAGAAGCAAATGAATACATACAAGAGTCTATACATGCTAAAACAATGCTTCATGATCTTAAAATAACTCAGTGATTTTATTAAACTTTCTTTGATGGAAGGTTCAAGTTATTCAAATGGCACAAGTTCATAAAATTATAGGCCCCAAATACTGTTGCTACAACTATAGATCATTACACATCATGGGATTAACCAAATAATTGATAATACTCTAAATTGATAATAATGAAGCTAAATGAACAGCAATTTATATTTTCCAAAAAGCGAAAAATAGCAGCTCTTAAAAACCTCACCGGCTCACAATAGGTGTGTGGTAAACTTGTTCTAGTAAGAAACTCTATGAAGTATTATTTGTATTGTGAGTGCAACTCTCAATAGCACTGAAGCTGCAGAGAGAAGGGACTGACTTTCTCCAATTGTTGGAATTCAACTACCTGTGAGGCATTGCACACACAGTAGGAGCTGGGAAATGCAGCCAGGCTGGGAAGGTGTCCTCACTTTTGAGTGGATACTGAATTACCCCTCCTCCGCAAACTCTAATAATGAGCTATTTTAATTTATGGCTGCCCAAATTTGAGAACCTGGATAACTCAGCTTAAGTTGTTACTAAGTAGCCTGTGGTCCTGAGTCAAGATGACAGTGATGAAAGTCTACGGTCTTCCCTGAAAGAGAGGGAGACCTTTCGCCTTTGCAGGCTTTGAAAATCTATAAGGAACGCTGAGAGACAGACTGGAAAAGTGCTTTGCTTTCCTCCAAAGAGCCTCCTTCATTATGTTGTGCTCCTGAAGATAGAAGCTAAACTCACCAGATGGGCACCCTTGATGGGCCAGGAGTGCCTTCATTTCTCTGCAAACTCGCCTTGATGTGGTGTGACTTGCGGGGAGCAACTGGCGGCGGTGCTGGAGGCTCATTAGCCACGTCCCCGAGCACCCCGGGAGGCATGTCAGTGGGACAGCTTCTGAGTGAGGGTTCCATAATGGGCTGAGCTGCTTTACTCTTTTACTTAAAGACCAATTTAAAAGCAGTTCAGCAGTTCTGCCACTTCACACCACCCTTGACACCAGCCACAGGAGGCTGCCTGTGGATCTCCTCAGCATTCTTAGGCCACTTTCCAAAGTGGCTCTGACGTGCACGTGAGCAGTAGACCATTTGTAAACATGGTTGTTCATCTCCAGGACTGCTTGTCCTTACCTGTGGCCATAACTCAGGTGACCTTGCAGGTGAGACCTGCTCAGCATCACCAGGCTGTGGGGGAAAGGAGGGAGCAGAGGCAGGGCAGAAATGGGTACAGGACAACCCTCTACCACAAAAATATGAGCTCACAGGCCAGTGGCCAGTGTAACCAGGGATTAGCAGGTGCCATCTGGGCTCCTGTTAGCCCTGGTTCAGGAGCAGGTGTAGGTTTCTGAGACGCTGTGGAATCAGAAGCAGGGTTTCCCCATGGATTCACGGGTACAGAGACAGCCTTATGTACATACTCCTTATGGCTGGAAAGATCCTGTTGTCTTAGGGTCTCATGGCCTATCCCAATAAAGACTGATTTCTCTAAAGAAGTTTCCAAGGTTACCTCATTAGTTCTAGATTTGACAGACATGTCTTATCCACTTCCTTCAGAGTATCCACTAGAGTCTACCCAGGGATGGTTTGGGTATGTCTCTACCTTCCCACAAATGCATGGGCATCCTTGGAGATTCTGAACCAAGATAGTTTAGAAATAGTATTTATCCCCTTTAGGGTGGTCACAGAATACTTAAATAGTTCTAGGGACAGCCTGATGATTTAACCTGTACCTAGAAGAGTTGAGGAAGAGGGATTGGACCTTCTGCATCCTTTTAGCAGTTGCTATAACACCAATGGAACCGTGAGGCTGTGCTTCTCAAGTGATGGTGCACATAGGTATCAGCAGGTGTCGGGGAGCCCAGTACTCTAAAGTTCTAAGCGAGCATTCCAGGCTATTATGGTCATTGGGAAACTGTGAAGTGTGGTTCTACAGCCTTCACAGGGGCAGCATTAGCTGGTGTGGGTCCAGCTAGAGAGTGTGTCTGAAATGATTCTGAGACCAGGGCTCAGCTATGGTTTGTGAGTCAGAAACAGGCAAGGACTTAGGGGACTTGGGAGAACAGGAGACCTCAGAGGAAGCAATGGCATATGGACAGGCTTGAGTTTGAAGACTTTGCAGTCACTGTCTCCTCTCCTTGAACATTCCTTGAAAACTAGTCAGGCCCTAATAGTAACTTCTCAGTCAACAGCCCTAAACCGAAACTTTGGTAGTACTTACTTTTTGGTAATCCCTTTTAGAAGAACATATTTAAAAATACCTTATCTTGGTCCTCAGGCCAGGGTTTACCACCTAATCTGAGACAACAAACTCATCCCTCCATTTGAGATGTATGTAATTATCACATATTGCTGACAGGTACAGCATGGGGGCCTCAGCGACTGATTGGGGTATCTGAATTTGTGACGGGAACATGGAGTTTAGAAATAAGAGTTGTAATTCAAAAAAAGATATATTTCTCAAGGCAAATTCTAGCATCAGGCCTAATGGTGAGATACTAGAATCATTCCCATAATATCAGGAAGAGCGCAAGATTCTATATTACCCTCACTATGATTTCACTTGCTTTGGAAAAGCTAGCCAATGAACTTTGATAAGAGAAAGAAAAGAGATATAAAACTCAGAAAGAAAGAAGCAAACATTTCATTGTTTGCAGGTGATATAGTTATATACTTGGAAAATCCAAGAAGATCAACTGAAAAACTGTTATAAACAATAAGAGTACTCAGTAAAAAGGCTGGATACAAAATGAATATAGGAAAATCAATTGTTGATTAATATAGTAGCAATAACCAGTTGGAAAATATATTTAAAAGAAAAAAATCTCATTTATAATAGCAAAAGAAAGAATAGAAATAAACTTTACAAGAAATATAGAAGACCTATATGAAAAAATTATCAAATGCTATTGTAAGAACATTGTGAAAAAAACCTCCTATGTTCTTGGACAGAAAGACTCGACATTGTAAAGATGGAAGATTGCCCTGTGTTAATTTGTAAATTTTAAGTGATCTCAAAGCTATAGGATGTTTTTTAACTAGTTTGGTCAGTTCTAAAAATTCATATGTCAAAATAAAGGAATAAGAGTAGGTACATGTTGAAAAGGATGGATAACAGGGAGGAGGGGACAGCATTCTACCTGTTATAAAGCTGTAATATTGTAAACAGTGCATGGCTGGAGAGGGGGTCACAGATGGATCCATGTAACAGAATGGAGAAACCAGAAAAAGATCTAAATACAGGAAAAAAACTATTTTCTGATAAAGGTGGCATTTATTATCAGTGGGTAAAAGGCTTTTTATTAACATGAAATAATATTGTGACAGAGTCCCATGTAGGAAGAAAATAAAAAACTAAAGGTGGATTCTAATCTAATTCCAAATGGATTAAAAAGATCAAAAATAACAAAAATAATAGAAAAACAAATAGGATAAATTTTAAGCTATCATATATATATGTGTAACTTAGATATAACCCAGAAGCCATAAGAGAAATTATTAATTTGATAGTTGCAAAATTTATTTTGCATGGTATGATAAACAAACAAAAAGAAAAAAAACAGAAATGTGCTACTTTCCTTAATATATAAAGAAATCCTACTAATAAATAAGAACAAAATCAGCAAATCAAAAGACAATTGGCAAAGTACATAAGCAGACATCAGAAAAGAAGAGACAAAAGACTGTTTAAAATAGGGAAATATGCTTAATCTACTCACAATAAATGAAATGAAACTTACAGTACAATGGGTTACCATATTTTTAACTATCAAATTTTAGTGATCAAAAATCTGATAACACTCTGTGATGGTGAAAATGTGAGGAAATTATACTCTCATTTATGTGGGTATAAAAATGGATATATTCCCCATGGAAGGCAATTTGGAAGTACCTATTTTAAATGTGCATAACCCTTGAGCCAGCAATTCAACTACTATGAATTTATCATAGAAATATAGTTGCATTTGTACAAAATGAAGAGCATACAAGGTTATTCTGTGCCACATATATTGTTATAGAATAGTAATAACAACAGCAAAGTTTTTTAAATAAAAACTTGCATAGAAGAATTCTGCAAGAATACCCCAGAATGGGTAACAATTATTATCTCTGGAGAAATTAACGTGGAGGACCAGGGACGCTGGTGGGAGAAATGTGTACTTTTCACTGCATAACCTTTTGTAACTTTTCAATTCTAGGCATGTGTTCATGATTACATTTTTAAAAAGGAAACAGGGATCTAAAAAAATGAATTGTAATGCAAACTGAGATTTATGAGCTATAGAATTAATTAGAGTCATGGACAAAGATTGATGTACACGAATATTTGTTGCAGCATTATTTATAACAGCAAAGACTTGGAAAAAACCCACATGTCCAAAACTAGAGATTGGTTAAACAAATTATGGTACATCTATACATTGTAATTCTATGCAGCTATTAAAAATCATAAATCCCTATAATGTTTCATGATATGGGAAAATGCTCATAATATAATGTTAAGTTAAAAAAATAGCACAGGATATAACTTTGCATGAACCAAATTACACTAATTTAAAACAATACTGGAAAGAAATAAAACAAAATTTTGAGTCATTTATTTTGGGTGGTAAAAGTGTGAGTTATTTAAAATTCTTTTTAAACATATCCCTGAATTTTCTAATTTCCTAGAATTAATATATATCACTTTTAAAATCAGAAAGACAATGCTATAAAATAAAAGAATGGAAGGATTCCTTCCCAGGAATTCCTTTCCAGGGTTGCAAGGGAATGTGTAGCTTCTGCTGCAGGTGTTAATGTAACAGTGAAATGTTTTTGAGGAGGTGTCCTGCCTCTGGCTGTAGCCTGTGGTGACGAATCCTATCTTGGTGGATGTTTGGGCACATGTGGCACCAGCTGTGGCGGTTTGGCCTGCAATGGCATGGCTTGGCTGGCGAAACAGGCAAAAAGGAACCTGGTGAATTAGAAGAAGTGGTGTATTCGTTATCTATTACTGCAAAACAAATTAATCCCAAACTTAGCAACCTAAAATAACAATAAACACATTATTTCCCAGGTTGTGTGAGTCAAGAATTTGACCTAGCTGTGTGGTTCTGGATCAGGACGTCTTTCAAAGTTATAGTCAAGGTATAAGCTGAGATACAAGTACCTGAGGGCTTGACTAGGGTTGGAGGATCCACTTCCAAGGTGGCTTATTCACACGCCTGGTAAGTGCAGGCTGGCTATTGGCAGGAGTCCTCTAGTACTCGCCGCAGGGACCTCTCCACAGGACTTCTTGAGTATCCTTAGAACAGGCTTCCCCCAGGCTTCCAAGAGAGCTACAGTGTCTTTTATGACCAAACTCATAAGTCATACACTCTCATTTCCGCATATCCTGTTGGTGACGCTGGTTAGCCCTAGTCCATGTGGGAAGGCAATGCATAAAGGGTGCACATATAAGGAGGTGAGGCTATTTTTGAGTCTGGTTAACACCAGTGGACATGACTTTTCAAAGTAATGAGTAAGGCTCCAGAGCTTGGCTATTGTGCCAGGGCCAGACATCCTGGACTGGTGGAAGGTTTGAGGGTCTGTTTTGTGCAGTGGAGATTGGCTATCTGGGCCATACTGAGGCTGCTGAGCCACCAGGAGCCATCAGGCAAGGTTTGGGACTTGGCAGGGGGGAAGAGGCACAGAGCAGGCTCTTCCCTCCTGAAACTAGATGGTTCTTCCTGTTTGCAGGATTGCTCTCCCATGGGCCAGGGGCCCAAGTATTGGCCACTGGTATTATAACCTTGTATCCTGGATGCTTTGGCTCAATAATGATGTAACTTTATTTCCTATAAAGCTTCAAAATACCTACAACATATTGTCATTGTAGCATCCAAGCCACTTCTCCCAAATTGCCCCATATGTGGAAACATGCTGTACCCAGAAGTCATATCAAACTACTTGTCCAGATTAGTGGCTATGACAATATGGTCACTGTGGACCTAGGTTTCCTCAATGCTGGCCAAATCTACATGGGTACTCAGTTCACAATCAGCAAGTAGTGACAGCAGAGGACTCTGGGGTCCTGTCTTAGTGGCATGGACACGGCCAGCCCTAGATATCAGGGTGGGCAGGTGCCGAGGGTCAGATACCCACTGGACTTAGAATAAGTGTTTAGCTGGGCCTATGCTGGGAGTCAGTGCCAGGAAGGAGCAGTGAGAGGAAAAGGTAAGTCCAAGCTTATCTGTTTGATTTGTTAGGAGCAAAGTCCATCCCAAATTTGCTCAAAAAGTGAGGAGTTCACTATAAGATCATTGATCTGATGAAAACCATCAGTTGTCAGGAAAGGGAGTATTTTGGTGCTCCACTATTAACATGACTCAAATGTCAGCTCCACACAGTCCATGGGCTTCCTAGTTCAAATTTTGGAAAGAAAATCTGATTGGTTCAACCTCGCCTAGGGATGGGCTTCCCTGGAGTCAGGTGTTCACCTCTGATCTAATCACCTGTGGCCCTGGCCTGGGGTCCAGGGTAATTTATCATGCCCTCCTTGGTGGTGAGCATAATACAAAGAAGGGGAAAAGGAAGGAAAATGGGCATTTCTTGATTATAACTCTAGGAACAAGGACTAGGACCTAGTGTACACACAGCTGGACTGGCAAAGGATTGACCTTGGGGAAGCCGATCAGTGGATGTCAGGCCTCAGAGGAAGAGTTTTGCCTAGGGAGAATCCTTTAAGAACAAGGCTAAGAAACAGCCCTTTAAGAAATTAGGGAGATTTCACCTGGTCACAGAGGCAAGACAAAATAGGATTCATTTAGTTTATTAGAAATAGGATTCAAAGTGAGAGGGGGATTAATATGAGAGTGAGTTAATGCTGAGCTGCCTGATCCTCATTCCTCCTAAGTGGAGCTGAGATTGGTCTCTGAAGCAGGTAGGGCTCAGTCCAAGAGGTTCAGTCATTCCAGGGTTTGGATAAGAAAGGAAGGCAGAGACAGATGCCCAGGCATGACAGCTAAGTGACAGATAAGACTGGCCAGTGGGAACTGTTTTTTTATCTGATTATTAAAACAACTGGAGCAGGTCAATGGGATATAATCTATTGCTCAGAGATTGACTTGCCTAAAGTCGATCTGATCCATCACGTAGACACCAACCACTAAGCTCTGAGACACCAAAGCCCTCTTGATGCCACTAGAAGTCACAGACCAGGGCACTAACCTGTCCTAGCAGAAAGTTGGAGAAAACTAAATGGAAAGATACTGTGCATTGGATTGGAGCCCTTTAAAAAGCTTTTCAAGAAGGCTATATTGATAACCAAATTACCCAGAAAAAGTTTTTCTTTCATCTTCTTCAGCCAAAAAGGATATTTAGAAAGGCAAGAACACATTAGGAGAGCAGCAGGTGACGAGACCAGCACGGGTAGCTGCAGTAATAGCTCCCACCCTTCCTCCCTAATGTATGTGCTTGTGCAAACACAGGGATTGCTGTGAGATGCACAGTAGTGAACACAGTTTGCTTTTATCTCTCTTGTTGTTCCCATCTCTTCTGTAGATGTGAGGTTGTTTATAGTTTCCAGGTGAGAGCTGCCACTCTTTGGTGTCTGGGAAAGGCTTTTTCTGTGTCTGTGCCACGTGTTATGTTGAGCAGCGGGAGTGCTTTCATTGTTTCCGTAATGATGTAGCCACTGACTGGAAGCATATTGAGGGGAGCTGTGCTCTCTGAGGGTAGTGGGGTTCCCCAACTTGACTGTGGATCCCTGAGGACTTAAGGTCATTTTTCCTCTGGGTAACTCTGGTCTTCTGGACTCTTCCTAGTCTAAGTCATCTGGTGCAACACTTGTAGGTCTTCTTATTTGGGAGTTGATAAGGCTGTTTGCTAGATATTTCTGACTCTCCACCCTGCACTCTCTCAAGCTAGGGTGGGACCAGGTGAATCTTTCCAGCCAGAGTTGTGAGTGAAAGTGACCTGGGCAATTCCCAGACTGGAGTATTTACTGTTGGTACAAGACTTTCCAAGTTGACAAGAGTGGCTGCCCCCTCAGCCTGGATCCCTAAGTGACTATGATGATCAGAGGTCTCTGCTCACCTGAAATGGACATGGACTATGAGAAGAATATATTTCATTGTTTCTAGTTACTTAGATTTGGGGTTTTTTTTTTTTCGGTTGCTGTTATTACAATATAAACTAGCTACCTTGACTAATATATTTTCTTTATGGGATAGAGAAGTAACAATTTGAGATGTGGCATGAGGAAAAGGCTTAATTTGTCCCAGTGGGATGTGTGAATTTTGGAGGAAAAGAAGCACTGATTTGAATCCCAACTGTGTTATTTACTTGCTGTTTGACTGTGGGCAAATTATTTAGCCTCTCTGAGCCTTAGCTGTTTTGTTTCTGTAATGGAAATAATAAATATATACTTTTCCCCTAAAGGCCATTGTGTGATGTGATACACACACACACACACACACACACACTCACACACACACCCCACAAACATATCTATGGATACATATGCATAGCCCCTGGTGGACTAGCAATAGACTACCAATATTCATTCCTGCCCTCCTTTTTAAAAATTAACAAAAAAGAACATTTTTGTGATTTAGTGTGATTTAATCTATAGGGAAAGGCACTTGTTCTTCCTTGGGAGAAGTTTGAGAGAGTTTATAAAAGCATGAGAATTAATTGAGACCCCGGTTTCCATGAGGTACAAAAGCTATGGGCGGGGACATTATCCGGAAGGTTAAACCCTGGCAGCTCCTGTGAAGTTTCAAGTCTCTGCAGCCCCCTAGTGGCCATTGATTGCAGCAGCCGATTTACAGCTATTGACGAATTACTGGAGCCAATTTGCCTTTGGACAAGAATTATATAGAGAAATAGGGATGGAATAGGGAGTAGAAGCGCTGAAATTTTTGTCTTTTTAATATTTCAAATAGAAAAATATTATTCTACCAGTGTGCACACCAGCAAAACCTGATGAAAATCCAAACCTATATGTGTACATACCGGGAAAATATTAACCTCCATACCATACATTTTCCTTTCTCTTTTCTTTCTTTTTCTCCTTTCCTCCACCAAGGTAGGAATCTTCTTCTCCTTGGGTGAGATAATTCTTTTCCCTGAAACTTGTAAAGGCAGTGTATCCGGTCGGAGAGGCCAGATGCCTGTCAAATTAAGTGAGTTGCCAAATATAGAGCCGGAAGCAAGTCGTTCTGAGAATCGATATTCCTTTGTTATTAGGTCTCCCACTTGCCAAAGGCGATGCCACATGCTGGAAAGAGCCCAGCCCTTGGGAGAGCAGAGGTTTCACTTGGCTACCACCTCCCGTGGGGTGGTAGGCAATTTGCTGCAGCCCTCAGGAGTTCCCTGAGGGAGATCCAACTGGACACTGTGCTCAGATCCTGTGAGCAAACTGCTCTATTACCTGCCAGGCTTGAGCTCCTCAAAGGAGGATCTTGCCTTATTCTTAGCTCTGGCAGACAATCAACCTTTGAGAAGGAATTGAGGGATTTGTGTAAAGCAAATATTGTGGTTTTGTCTGTGGATCTAGTGAACCACTTGTTATAAATACAGCCATTATCTGAGTTCTGTGTTGGCGGCTTGGGAGAGATGGAAGGAAAGCGAGAGGTATAGCCCTTGCTTCACAGGTGAGTGAAAAAATGCCCCGGGGTTCTGCGCCCTCTCTCTCAAGGCTGTGAGCAAGAGTGTCCCATCCTTTTTCCTTAGAGGGGTGGAGAACCTATGGCCTTGGAGCCACGTGTAGCCATCTGGATCCTTGGGTGCGACCTTTTGGCTGAACCCAAATTTTACAGAACAAGTCCTCTTAATAAGGGGATTTGTTCTGTGAAGTTTTGACTCAGTCTAGGGGCCGCAGTCGGGGATCTGGATGGTCACATGTGGCCTTCAGACCGCAGGGTCCCCAGCCCTTTGCCTGTTCTTCTTGGAGGGCTAAGGCAGTGCAGTGGTTCAAGAGCACCTGAGTAAGGGGTTGGGAGTCCCGGAGGACTGTGTGACCCAGGAAAATTCAATACAATTCTCCGCAACCCAGCTTCCTCATCTGTAAAACTGGCATTAAAAATACTAACCTTGCAGAGACTAGAGGAGGTGGCACATGTTCAGACACCATTCTGAGAGAACGGGGTGACTGACAGAGGTCTGAAATGTATTTGCGGTAGCTGAAGAACAACCCTGCCAGGCCAAGGCGCCCTCCTCCGACTTCTGTGTGGATGGGGGGACCACCGGGCTCCCAGGAAGGCGTTCAAACGGGAAGGGTCGGAGAAGACCCCGCCTCAGGGGCCTGGTCCAAGCTGTCCTCGGACCTGGCGATGTCGCGCTGCTGCCTCCCTCCTCCCCTTTCCCCTCGCCTCCAGTTTTGTTCCGGAACCTGTTTTTACGAAGTCGGACCCGTTTAATCTCTCAAATGCATAATTATGGAGTGCTTGATTGCAAAGCCCTCTTCCAGTTCTCCGATTTGTCCAAAACATGCGCCTGTTCACAGCAGAGAAATAGGGCAGGGAACCTGGAGGAGGGGAAGGAAGGAGAGAGAAGCAGAGGCACTGAGGGCGAGCGCTGAGGGCTCTGTGCTTTTCTCAATGAATGCTGAGGCCTCTGCAGATTTGCATAAGAGCCGGCATCGCCACGCCATTGGCTGGCGGGCGCGGGCGGGGCGGGCCGGGCCGGGCCTGCGTGGGCCGGGCAGCGGCGCGGAGTTGGCGCGCGGGCCCCGCCCCCTCCCGGTCCCACCCCCTCCCGGCGCGCGCTCGCGGCACGGCCAGCTGCAAGTGGCGGGCTCCGGGGCAGATGCGATCTAGCGGCTCCGGGCGCTGCAGCGGCGGCGGCAGCTGGCACCTCCCGCCACCGCTGTCCAGAGGGCCGCGGGGCACCCAGGCGCTTCCCGGGCGCCCTTTTGCTGGCCACCCAAAGCAGCGGGCGCTGCGGGTGGGTGAGGCGGAGGCAGCCAGCTTTCGGGCGCTCCTGCCCTGAACACGTTTGCTCCGCGGCCGCCGCCGGGCCTCGCTGGTGCCTGCGAACTCCGAGGAGCCAAGACGCGGGCGAGGCAAGGACGCTGCAAACTTGCGCGGCGGCGGCTGCTGAGGCTCGTATTCGCGCCCAGAAGTTAGGCGGCCAGTGCAGTCTAGGACTTCTCGCAGCCGAGGTCGCTGGAGGGTGAGCCAGGCAGCAGCCCCCGCCCTCGACTTTCGCGCGGAGCGGGGAGACGAGCTCGGGGCACCCGAAAGGAGCACGGGGGCAGGCAGGACAGCGGGCACCAGCTCGGAGCCACCGTTCTCAGCCCGAAAGTTGCGGAGGATTGGAGCCCGCCCCGGGAGGGGATAGACACCAGCTCCGGCCGGGGGCAGGAGAGGACGGTACCCACTGCCACCTCCCTTCAACTACAGTAGTTCCTCGTTCGGAGCGCAGAGAGCTGCAGACAGGGGCGCGGCGCTCCGCAGCCAGCGAGAAGCACCAGGTTCCAGCTGTTGAACCCGGGTGCTACAGGGTCTCTGGACTCGCCCCTGGGCTTCCAGCTCCGTCTCATTCAGACCGCTGCCTGCCTCCTCGCAGTAGGGGACAGCCAGAGAATCGCTTGCATGCACATTCTCCGGAGATCAGGTGCAAGGAGCCGTTCAGGACCAAGGACTGCCTGAAGCCTCTTCCCGTTTGGGGAAAGTGAAGGGCGAGGCTGGGCCAGGCAGAGTCAGACACTAGTATAAACAGCCACCTCTGGCGGGATGGAAGCCGCCGTGCTCCTGTGGCTGCTGCTGCCGCTGCTTTCAACCGCAGCCCTGGGCTCGGGGACTGGGACCGGCCCGCGCGCGGGCTCGCCGGCTGTGGGGCCACCGCTGCAGCCCCGGGAGCCGCTCAGCTACTCGCGCCTGCAGAGGAAGAGTCTGGCAGTGGACTTCGTAGTGCCTTCGCTTTTCCGAGTCTACGCCCGGGACCTGCTTCTGCCGCCGTCCCCCTCAGAGCTGAGGGCTGGCCAACCCGACGCTCGCGGCTCGCTGGCTCTCGACTGCGCCCCGCTGCTCAGGCTGCTGGGGCCGCCGCCCGTGGTCTCCGGGACCGCGGGCTCCAGTTCACCAGCCCCGGCCGCGGCCCGCACGCTGTCCAGGGTGCTGAAGGGCGGCTCGGTGCGCAAGCTCCGGCGCGCCAAGCAGCTGGTGCTGGAGCTGGGAGAGGAGGCGATCCTGGAGGGTTGCGTCGGGCCCCCAGAGGAGCCAGCTGCTGGGCTGCTTCAGTTCAACCTCAGCGAGCTGTTTAGCTGGTGGATTCATCACGGCGAAGGGCGGCTGAGGATCCGCCTAATGCCCGAGAAGAAGGCGTCGGAAGTGGGCAGAGAGGGACGGCTGTCCGCGGCAATCCGCGCCTCCCAGCCTCGCCTTCTCTTCCAGATCTTCGGGACCGGTGAGCAGCTACCGCCTGAGCGTGTCTGGATTTGGGTTTTTTAGTGACAGCCATCTGCAACGATTATTAAACCACCTCTAACCCCATCCCACTTCCTCAAACCTCAGCTTCTGTTTCTTAGCCCTCTCTCCTTCCTGAGTTAGACCATAGTGTCTTATTTTCTCCCCTGAACGCAGTCACTCCCCACGGGCCTTCCTTCTTCTTTAGCAACCAAAGTTGGGAGAAAAGTTTCCTGCTGTTAGCGGAATGCCTTCTTCTATGAACTTATACACTGTCGGAGCCCAAACTGGGTGCTCTTCTACCTGGGCCCCAGAAGGTTGAAATGCCCCTATTACTTCTAAGTTCCAAGCTTAGTACTAAATCTCAAAAGTATTATCCTGCTTCCCTCCCCCTTGTTCCTCTTCCTGGTCACCACAGATTTTGGAAAAAGTACACCTTCTCAGGGAATATATAGTTTCTTTTCATATTATTGAATCCCACCCAACTCTCCCCCTGCCAAAGGTTGGCTTGCCCAGGGATTGCATCTTCTTTAATAATTCATTCTGCTACTCCCACCCCCACTTCAGTCTCCTGTGCACTCTCAGACTCTCATTCTTTCTCTTACATGTTGTTGGGAGAGCCCCAGAGGAACTAAGGAGCCAGGGACAGGAGAGAGAGGTATGGAGGGAGGAAAGTTGTCAAGATGGTCTTGCTTTGGGGGAGTCACCATGAAGCCACAGAGAAACAATAGTTGGTTTCCCCACATTTCTTCACCTTCCCCCCTCCTCTGTTCCCCTCTGATTCTTAGCTTGAATGTCTGCAGCAGCGGCTCTTTATGATAGTCTCTGGCAGGCTTGTTTCACTGCAGATCTGTCTGCTGGAGACTCCTAAAAATGAGATTTCTGTCTCATTTACTCCCTCATTTCTTCCCATAGTCATCGAGTTGGGAGGGTGTGTGTAGGCACTTACTTCTAACTCTTCTCAGAGTATCTTTTGACTGGAAAACCAGGTGGTTTTGAATGGATGTTTCTCTTGTAAGACAACTGGGTAAAGACTTGTGAATAAAATACACATTGTAAATGAATGAGAAAAGCACAGAAAAGAAATCAGGCTTTTTAAAAGCCTACACTAATTCCATTGAGCAAACCCAGCTTCTTTTCTATCATTCTCATCATCAGAAATAAATGAAGTTCTTATGCTCCACTGGTTACTAATGTCTAGTATTAATTGGATGGAAAGCATTGAAAAGGGCCCATTGTAGAGCTACAAGTATCTCCCATGCTTGTCTCAACACACACACACACACACACACACACACACACTCCCCTGCACACCCAATGTTCTTATGCAGCAGGGATATTCAGAAGCCGAGGTTCCCCAATCATTGCACAGAAAACATACTATTATGTTATCCCCAAGGAAAACAAAGTGTGGATGCAAATTTTAGCACTAGCGTTAGTGGCATTTGCACCTAAAATGACTTGCAATCTGGAATTTATATAGTCCATCGTAAGAGGCACTGATGAGTTCGATAGTGCCTCCGGTGAACTAAGATGGGAAACTGATACTGTTGTCCCACCAAAGATACTTTCGTAAAGAACAGCTGGGCTTTAATGTCATCTTGGCTTCTGTGGTTTATACATGCAACATTCTGTTTTAGTGCCCAATGTTTTTGTAATAGAAACAAAAATGACTTCTCTGGAAATGCAGATTTTCTTCCAGTTTCATGACTATGAGCATCTTTGGAGCTTCCCCATCACTTCTTGTCAAATGACCGTAGAACCCAGCAGTCTGTATCAGCTGTTGTCTGTTGATGTTGGTGACAGGCAAAAAGAATCCTTTCTGTAGCCCCAAAACTGTCTACTAGAAACAGGTAGGTTGCAGGAAGCTCTCAATAGGTGTTTCTGAAGAGTCACACACTTAATGCATTTGAAGAAATACTCCAGTCAAGCCTTAAATAAGGAGTTGAAGCTGCCAGGTTGGGGGAGGGGGTTATGTAGAAAGGAGTGTGCTCTAAGAGCTCCTCTGCTACTGGCTGCAGGAAAGCACTGTGAGCATCCCAAGTCCTCCCTCAGCAACACAGTCCATTTGGCTGCTGGACCAAGCCCTTATGCATCATTTGACACGTCTAGTAATGCTGGTTTCAGAAGGAGCCAGGATTCTGCCATTAAAAGGCCAGAAATTTTGGCCAAGCATTTTTCAGCAGGATTGGGATCAAATGATTATTGATGGGATCAAATAAGACACTAAGTGTAACTGGATGAGCTCCCCATGACCTCCATAGAGACAGACAACCTATTGAAAAGCACTTCAGACCTTGTGGTGTTCACACTTGGAACAGCCTGGTCTCTTCTGTCTCTGAGAACGTATACTGCCTGCAGTTAGACAGCCAGCCATGCAGGACTAGCCTCTGGCATTACTACTGCCTCCCCAGCCTCATTCAGATACAGTCTCTGCTGCAGACCTCCCTGTGGAGTGGACATACCTTGCTCTATCGTGTCCACATTGGGGACAACAGAAATCACTGTGGTTCCCTTCATTTTCTTTGTGAAAATTCAAGCTGAGTTTCTGCCACTGGATTGATTTTATTATTTGTCATGTTTAGAGAAATGGGTTTATTCTTTTTATATAGGCTCTGATTTATAGGAAAGACATTTAACTCTTCTGTGACATGGGATCTACAATTATACAAAGAGAAAGTAGGCATAACTGGTGGTCTGGTCTGGAGGTGGACAATCATGCTGATGGGGCTATTTGTGGGGAGGGAAAAAGAAGGAGTGATTGTTCTTCCACCTCTTTTGGTGAGGGGACTGGAGCAGCCCATTTGTTTCAGACTGAAGATAGCTTCTTAAACCTAAGCATGACCATGACTAGGGGTATAATAAAAATGGAAAGTACCAGTTAGGACAAAGCAAGACCTCTGCATTTCTGGTGTTTTGGGCTGTCTGAGAGGCCTTATAATGCATGACATGCAAATGGCTGTGAATTCGTACATGAGATCAGCATCTCAAAGTCTGAAGCAGTTGTCCATAGCACCCATTCATGGAGAAGAGGTGGGGAGGCAGTTGCTGGGACAGTATTAATGGTGATGGACTCTCCTGGGACAGCCCACTTCATGGAAAAGACATCTGCCTTGAGGATAGCACATTACACATAGCTCCAATTTGTATCCTGGTTTGTAGGCATTTTAAGATCTGCTTCTGCTCTTGCCCAGACAGAGGTCTACAGGGTGATGACTTATGGGATAGGAGGCCTGTTTCTCTGTAAGCACACCCTCCCTTCTCCAGGAAAGGGGATACATGACTTGGGACTTCACAGCAATTTAGAGTGGGTATATGCAATGCAATGTATATGATCTTTGACCTCATATATCTGTCAGTCCCTTCCCATATTGTTTCTGGAGAGGGCAGAGAGAGCAAAGGAAGATAGAGAGGAAATTGGAGCTCCCAGAAGGGATATCAGTTATTGAAGGTGAATTGGGAGAATTGGAACTGGTCCAGAGAAGAGCAGAGAGCCTGTTTAATAGTTGAAGGGACTGATTTACGATGAATGATGAAAAGAATTAAATATATATGGCTGGGCTAAATGGCAATGAAGGGAAAGCCATGGTAACAATCTACAGATCTCTGAGGAAGGAGAGTGGCCGTGATGGAGAGGAGTTACTTAATGTGGCCCATGGAAATAATTGGATGAGACTTGCAGAAGGAAACTTTGGGTTGGATATCAGGGAAACCTTGTCTTCTGACATTGATATTCCTCTGACTATGGGGTGGAATTCCAAGGGAGCAGGGGTCAGGTGAGATGTGGGTCAGACAAGCCCCAGCATTCCTAACTAATCAGTTTTATCTTTTTAGATGTTGAGAAGCCACAACAGGCTGGGAGCTGGAATGGGGAACAGCATCAGGAATCAGGATCTTTTGGGATCTAAATCCTGAGAGCCTTTGGGTATTGGTGTTTCCAGGGGAAAAGAAAAGAATTGTATATTTATCTCTGAAGTTGATAAGAAGCACTTACATGAAAATTGTTAGTGAAAAAAAATTGAAATGATTGGGTTTATTCTTTCGTACACCCAGGTTAAACACGGTATTTCTCTGAGGTGTGGTGTGTATATTCATTGGGGTGGGGGTGGCGCACACTCACCAGAGAATTATGTGTTTAAGGCACATCTGTGGGTGTGGGTGTGGCATTGAGTCATTGGCAGGGCAGGAAGTGACTTGGGTCTTGAGAAGATAAGATCAGTTCTACATTTCATGGACTCCACTGGCTACTTAAAAACCTTTTGAAATGTTGAGAATATATATGGCTATTCAAAAGATGAAGTTCATCCACATCCAATTTAACATTTCAAAAATTTATAAAGGAGAAAGAAGGTCCATGAGGAGTTTTTGTGTGGGTCGTGGGAGGAGAGTGTGATCATTAATAGAAATGGATATCTTCATAAAGAAGTTGGTCTGCTGAAAGTCAGAGGGACTGGCCTGCAGTGGGAGAAGAAGAGAGTGAGAGGCGTTCAGTGCCCTGCATTCTCAGGTTCACTACCCAATAACCTCCCATCGTGGGAATTTGCTCAGGCTGACTAGTAAAGGAAATTTGTCTCCCTTTATAGCCATTATTAATGTCCTGTTACAGATGTATGGGACTTTACAATTTATAAGCATGTTCATACTTCTTATTTTTATCAAGCCTACAGTAGGTGGGTCAAGTGTTTGCTTCCTTTCATAAATGAAGTCACTGGAATCCAGATGTTTGATAACACTTTTTCAAGGTCATTCAGCTACAAAGTGGTAGGCCTAGAAACTTTCATTTATGTGTTAAGAGGTTACGAAATGCTAGATGCTGTGCTAGGTAATGATTAGAACTGCAGTTCTCCTTTTCTTCAAGTCAGAGCTCTTTCCACTAGAAGAATCATCTCAAGGTGATGATTATGAACAATCAAGGCAGATCAATAGATGGAAAGATTTACATTATCCTTGTTAGAAGGCCATGCAACAAATATTTAGTGGGAAATAGCCATGACTTGGAAAAAAGTTCCTTAAAATATTTGAGACCCAGTTTCATCATTAGACAAATGTGGGTAGCAATAGTTCTTACATGTTCCTAAATGGGGATAGTAGGGTTCAAGGTTTGTCATGGAAATTAAATTAGATGGCATGTACAAATCCTTAACTGAATGATGGAGCACAACAAAGCACTCCATCAACATGAACTGTTACGGTTTCTTTCTATCAGCAGCAACACTCCAGCGTCTAGTCGTGCAGGTTGTGCATTCTACAACTCTAAGGGTTCCACACACATTTTAGTCTGTCTGAATGGTACCATCTGGAGTTGTGCAATCCTTATGTGTGGACATATGTAGCAACCCTGGCAGCAGCAGTTGTGATACTGTGAGTTCTCTATGCAACTAACTTCTTACACCCAAGAATTGAGAGGTGGGATCTATGGGAAATGAGGAGTGACAAAGGTAGGAGTTTCTACTGTCTCACCATGGAAGGCTTGTCTTTCCCAAAAAGGTGGACAAGAAGGAGGAGTAAGGTGTGGTATTTACTTCATTTTTATATTATTTTATTTATTCAATTCTAGTAAATCTTTCAACTTTGGATTCAGTTCAAAGATACAACCAGCATATTCACAATCCAATTCTTCTTTTTCTTCTGCAGAAAGAAACCAAACCTTATTTTATGCAAGTATGCAAGCTAATACTGGGGAAGAACAAAATAGATATTTTACAGAAGAGTAGCTTTCAGATGGTGGACCTTCCTTAACTGAGAGAGATTTGTCCAGTTTAATTCACCCCATGCCCTGAGAGGGACTAGACCACTGGCCTCTGGTGACTCCTTTATTGTAAGTAGCTGGAGCTGTGGCCTTCCTTACATTTCCAGCCTCAACATTCATTGTCAAGTGAAGGGCATGAGGAGAGAGGTAAAGTACCAACTGGTTAATAGTTCTGAGCCCATTAAGAACAGTTAAACCTTTGAGATTCCACAAAGACTCAGGGACTTGAGTGGGAGTGTGCCTCAGAAAAGTCTCACAATCTAAAAGAGGCTAAGCACCCACACAGACTTTTGTAGGTGGTGGTTTTTATGAGCCAAAGCTGAGCCATTGCCTCCAAAAGATGCATATGGACATCATCTCTGCTTGGGGATAGAATAGGGTATGATGGTGAGGATGGTTGCAGGTCCAGGAGTCATCTGGAGAGGGCTGAGAATAAAGTTACCAAGGAGTCCTTTGGATATATTCTTCTTTAGAGCCATTGTGTTGCCCTCTGGTCTAGCATGTGGCCAATGTTTCTTAACCTTGTGATGACCTGGGCTCTTTCACACAGGTCAAGATGTGAGGGAGGAGTAGTTAAAAGAGAATTGGCCTGGGGGTGAGGTAGTAGATGAGGTGGGAGGTAGATAGCTTATAGTACCTTTTTTGGTTAGCTGTATTTTTCAGAGTAACTAATTTTTCTTCCGTAAATTTGATGATGAATTTTTCAGCTGACTGTTCTGAGCTTGGGTTCTTTCTCTTGGAAATTCTATCAGATTCACTTGATGATGTAATATACATGCTCCAGAAAATGAGAGGTCTCAGAACAGGGCAAGAGAAGAGCTCCCTTGGAGCAGGTACACTCAACCACTTGGGTAATGTGGAGTCTTTGTTCCTGACACCTTACCTTTCTGTCTAAGTAACAACAGGTTCTTGGAGAGGTAGGCAGTCAGAATTCTTTAGAGTAAGAAAAAAGCTAAAGGAAAGATACAAAAAAAGTATGAGCTCAGAGAACAAAGGAAATCTAGGTAGGCTTAAAGAAATCAGCAACTAGCCAAAGGAAATCAGGGCAATTTAAACCATTGACTACATTTTTCTTTTCCTCCTACTTTTATTTAGTTTTCACTGGAATATGGGTTCATGAGGGTGGGCATGGAGAGAACTTCCTTACAGATCCTTTCCACATTCTCAGCACAGATAATTAAAATAAGCATTCTGTGGTGAAGAGAACACTAGGAGGTAGAAGACTTGAATTTTATGATGGTATTTGCCTTTCATTAGCTTAAAAATCTTGTGCGACTCCCTAAACTTGCTCAGCCTCTGGGTCTTTGTTCCTGAAGAGATAATACAGACCTTGTTTCAACTACCTTGTGGAGTCATTATGAGCATTGTATGAGATCACCTATGTGAGAAGCTCCAGTTTGGATTATTCAAAAATAAATGTATAAGGCAGTAGAAAAAAATGAATGTACAAAATAATAAAAAGTGCTGAGGTTCCACTTTACCCATTCATGGTTTCAACCAACCCTTGGCATTAGGAGCAGCAGTATAAGGTCCCAGATTTTGAGTCAGGCCTTGGGGTTCACATAATAGCCCAGCATCCTTGAAAAGAGGCTGTGTGTCCACTCCCAAGGGTTTCTCAAAATGATGTATTTTCACTGAGGTCATTTTTTCAAATTCCAGACTTTCCTGGTAATGAATCTGTGATAGTGGGACACAGGAACCTTCATTTTAACAAACAGAAAATGATTTTTTAAAAATTGAGAATGACAAATAAAATAAATCACATTGAAAATATTAATCTTATATGCAGCTTGATAATAATTTACGTATGTAACATCCATATAATCACCACCCAGATAAAGATACAGAGCATTTCCAGCATTTACCACCATCCACCCCAGGAAGTTTTCTCCAGCCCTTTCCCAATCTGCAATCCACACCCCAGACACATTAACCAGCCTCTGACTTAAGTGTCAGCAATTAGTTTTCACTATACTTGAACTTCATGCTTATGGAATCACACCATATGTACTCTGATATGCTTGGCTTTTTTTTTTTTTAAAGGAATTTTATTTCATTGAGATTCATCAATGTTGTTGTATATAACAGTATTTTTCCCTTTTTTATTGCTCTGTTGTATTTTGTTGTATGAAAATAACACCATCTATTTGTCCATTTTCCTCTTTGTTCTACGACTAAGAAGTTGAATTTGTGAGAAATCAACAGTAGAGTCTATTCCACATCATGAAAAGAATAAGTCACAGATCTTAGGTTGAAGCCCTGCTCTGTTCTTTGCTGGCCCAAGGCTATTTATTTCTCTCTCTCTTTTTTTAATTTGTGAAGTGAGAAACATAATACCCAACTTCCAGTGTTGTTGTAAGAATTGAATGGCATAAGGCATGCAGTAGATCCTGACACATAGTCAGTGTTCAGCAAGTGCTAGTTTCTTCCCTCAGCTCTTGATTGTATCTTGTTCCTTGGTGGCTAAAAGGGATGCTTCAGACACTTCTGGAGCAGGGAAGAAAAGCCTTTTATAAGTGAGATCCTTAACCCACAGAGGTAAAAATAACAACCAAGGGCAAGGTAAGTCACATGTAATAACTTTAAATAAATAATTTTGCTTAAAAATCAAATAATTTTTAACAAAACTGAAGATTCTTACTTTCAGTTTAAAAAATAACAACATAAACTTTTAAATAAATAAATACTTAATTAAAAAAACCTCTGGTCTTATAGTCAGGTCAGTTAAAAAAGAGAGAGAAAAAAATTGTAGAGGAAGCAGAAAAAGATGGACAGAAACACAACTACATTTACATAAAGACAGAGACAAAAATGATAGGGAATGTTGGAGACAAAAGTGGAGAAAATGAGCGAGGAATGTGTAAGAAGTGACCCAGGAAAATAGAAGTCAGGAGCCATTTCCTGGACACTGAGATGCACAGACGTAGAATAAAAGACCATAGCAATGACACAAAGAGTGAGGGGGGCTGGAGCAGGGGAAGGAGGAAGGAGGGAACAATTGAATATTTTTGGTTTGGAAGGATTTTGACCTGAACTCTAAATCTATGGCCAACATTATATGATGATTGTTTTCAACTTTATTGAAGTAAAACTCACATATAAATAATATGTTCCCATTTTAAGTGTACAGTTTGATTCATTTGATAAATATACACACCTTTGTTAGCACTACCCTAATTAGGATACAGAACATTTCCATCAACATCCAAAAGGTCCTTTTAGACCTTTTGCAATAATCGTCCTGCATGCTCTGCTCCAGGCAACTTATGATTTGAGTTCTATTACATTGGAGCTCTATTTCATTTGTGTTCTATTAGTTTTGTCTGTTCTGGACATTCATATAAATGGAATCGTAACAGTATATTCTCTTTTGTGTCCAGCTTCTTTCACTTAGAATAATGCTTTCAAGATTTATCTCTCTTGAATATATTGGTAGTTTGTTTCTTTTTATTGCTGAATAGTATTGCATTGTATGAACATACAACTATTTGTTTCTCCTATCATCAGTTGATGGACATCTCCAGTTTGAGACTTCCATGAATAAAGCTGTTATGAACATTTTGTAGACAAGTCCAGAAGTTACCTAGAGCTGGAAATGTGTAGGAGAGTTTCTTCCTGTTGTAATGAAACAACTTCCACTAATTCAGAAACTTAGATAAAAATAATAATATTCCCTTATGATTTTTTTTTATGTTTTTAGGGTCAGTAGCCATGTCCTCTCTTTCTGCTTGATATTGGTGGTTTGCATCACCTCCCTCTTTTCTTTGTGCTCATTCTGGCTATAGGTTGACAAATTTTTATTGATTTTATTTTCAAAGAATCAGTTTTTGGCAATATTGGCTTCTGCTATTATATTTCTGATTTAATTTCATTGACTTATGATCTTATTTTATTATCTTTACTTCATTTTGTTTGCCTTGGGTTTCACCTGCTTTTCTTGTTTCTAGTTTCTTAAGGTGAAAACTTAGATCATTGATTTGAGAACTTTCTTTTCTAATATAAACATGTAATGCTGTAAATTCTTCTAACAACTGTTTTAGCTACATCCCACAAATTATATTATATTATATTGTATTGTATTTTTGTTTCACTTCAATTTAAAATATTATTTTATTTTCTCTGTGGCTTCCTTTTTGATCTATGGGTTATTTATAAGTAGGTTGTTTTATTTTCAAACATTTGGGAGATTTTCCAGATATCTTTCTCTTGTTGATTTCCAGTTTAATTCTAACATGGTCTGAGAATATACTTGATTTGATTTCAATTATTTAAAATTTGTTAAAGATTACTTTATGGCTTAGAGTGTAGTCTGTCTTGTGGAGAGTTCCATGTGCACTTGAAAAGAACATGTATTCTATTATTGTTGGGTGGGGTGTTCAATCAGTGTCATTTAGGAAAATTTGGTTAATAGTGTTATTTAGGTTTCTTGTATCCTTACTGATTTTCTCTCTGTTTATTATATGGATTACAAATAAAGGAGTGCTAAAGTCTCCAAGTTTTTGATTTGCCCATTTCTCCTTTAAATTCTATAAGTTTTTGCTTTGTGTATTTTGAAAATCTATTATTATGTTAATATATATAGACATATATAATATAGGATTATTATATCATATTGATGATTTGACTCTTTATCATTGTGTAAAATCACTTTTTATCCCTGGTGATATTCATATTTTGAAGTTTACTCTGAAAGCTATTAATATAGCCACTCTAGCTTTCTTCTTAATTAGTTCTTGCATCTATTCCAGCCTTTTACTTTCAATCTATATCTTTATATTTAAGGTGAATTTCTTTTAGAAAGTATATGGTTTTATCTTGTGTGTTTTTAAAAGACAATCTCTGTCTTTTACTTGATATGTTAGGCCACTTGTATTTAATGTTATTAATATGCTTGGAATTAGGTCTGTCATTTTATTAATTTTTGTCTCTTTTTTGTTGTTATTTTATTCTTGTCTTTTTCTTGACATCTTTTGAATTTTTTTAAATTTTTTGTATTTCAGTGTTCATTTTATCCATTTTTTTGGCTATATCTCTTTGTATTATTATTTTAGTGGTTGTGCTCTCTCTCCTTCTATATACACAATACCTATGTGTGTGTGTGTGTGTATATATATATATATATATATATATAGTCTTTTATATCCTACTTAGAGTTGCTATTTTAGCACTTTAAGTAAAACAAAGGGCCTTACAACTATACAGGTTCCTTTATCCTCTTCTGTACTTTGTTATAGTTGTCATATGTTATATCTACATCATTAAAAGCCCTGTTAGATAATTATTATATTTTTTTATTTCTGCAATTAGACACATGTTAAATAACTTAAAAGGAGAAAAATAGTCTTCTATATTTACCTAGATCCATATCATTTCTTTTGCTTTTCCTTTCCTAAAGTTCCAATTTTCCCTATTTTATCATTTTTCTGCAGCCTAAAGAATTCCCTGTTGCATTTCTTTTACAGCTGGACTGCTGGCAAGAAATTCTCTTTGTTTTCCTTTATCTGAGAATGTCCTTATTTCCTCTTCATTTCTGAAGGATATTTTTACTAGGCACAGAATTCTGGCTTGACAGTTTTTTTTCTTTCCACACTTTGAGTATTTTGTTCCTCTGTCCTTCGTAGTTTCTCATGAGCAAGCTGCCATTAAATTGTTGTTCCTATATGTAGTTGCTTTCAAGATTTTTTTCTTTGTCTTTGGTTTTCAGAAGTTGATTATAATGGGTCTGTGCGTGGTTTTACTTGATTAATCCTGTCTGCATTTTTTTTGAGATTCTTGAATCTATAAGTTTATATCTTTCATCAAATTTGAGAATTTTGAGCCATTATTTCCTTAATTTTTTTTCTGCACCAATGTCTTTATTCACTCCTCTGAGACTCCAATTATACCACTATTAGACCTCACATGCTTTTGAGGCTCTGCTAATTTCTTTTTTTGATTTTTTTCTCTTTGTCCTGCAAGTTGGACAATTTCTATTGATCTTATGCTCAAGTTTACTGACTCTTTCCTCAGTTATCTATAGTCTGCTATAATTATTTACTTTAGATATTATATTTTTCAATTTGAATTTTCCATTTTTACAATAATTCTTATTCATTTGATGAGAACTACCTTTCCATCCATTTTCCAGAGTGTTTACTTTCACCTCCTGGAACATAGTTATAATAGCTCCTTTAAAATCTTTGTCTGATAATTCCAACATCTAGATCATCTTGTTATTGGCATCTGGTGATTATCCTCTCCCTTAAAAATTGGTCACTTTTTTGAATTATTTGTAAGTTGAGGTTATGTAGATTATATCCTACAAATTTTGAACATTATATTGTTTGGTATGAGACTTGGGTGTGGTTTTGTTCTCAAAGCCTTTGATATGCTACTTTGAGTCTGTGCACACAAGTGCCACTCAGAGGTGAGCTGGAACCCTGGGCCAGTTCCTGCAGAAAATTGGCACATTTCCTTCTCCAGCTTTCTTATCTTTAGGATTCTCCTTAAACTCAGAGTTTTACCTACCTGTGCTACTGCTGCACGGTTCCTGCAGCTAGAGTTGTTCTTAGGGCAAAGCAGGGAGATGACAAAGAGAAACCAAACAGGGATTCCCTCCGTACTCTTTAGCCTGAAGGCACCTCCTTTCCCAGTCGTCCAGCCTGAAAGATGTGGTTTCTAGCTGGACTTCTATTGGAGAGTTTCTGTTGTCAGCCATGCTGACTCTGCTGAGGGCACCATGATATGAGAGGAAAAAAAACAAAAAACAAAGAAATGGAGATTTCCCTCTACACTCCCTAAATCACAAGGCCCCTTTCCTGGCCTTTTGGCTGGAAATAAAAGATTTCTCTGGACCTATTAGCTGTCTGTGTCATCACCCCTGTAGCTTTTCTGGGTGCCTGCATTTGGCTCATGGATATAAGAGAAAGGAGGTAAAAACAGAAAACTTACCTCCATATGGATTGCTTTGTCAGGTTTTGTCTCTCTTCCTCAATGTTCCTGGTTTTATTTACTTTTTCAAAATCCCTAGTAGTTATTTTTTGTATTTTGCCCAGCAGTTTTGGCTGTAAACAGCAGGATAAATAGGATTTAGTGGGCTTGCTCCATCTTGGCTGTGCTGGAAGTTCCCCATTCTTTTGCTGAATTAAAGTTTTCCTCTACAATATTTTTCCTTCATCCTTTAATATTTAATGTGCTATTCTTCTGTATTTAAATTTTCTTGGCTTTTGTTTGCTGAAAGTGACATTACTTTGCTTTCATTTCTGAAAAAAGATTTTCATTGGATATACTTTCAGTTTGATAGCACTTTAATGATGTTGTTCAATTGTTACATGGTTTGCATCATTTCTTATGAGAAATCAGAGGTTCTCTTTACCTGTTTTTTCTGTTATGTCTCCCCCACCCCCACCCCGTGGCTTCTTTGCAATTTTCTCTTTATCATGGGATTTTAGAAATTTGATTAATGATGTGCCTTGGTTTGCTTTTCTTTATGTTTTTCTTCCTTGGGATTTGTTGCTAGACTCTTGGTTCTGTTTATATATGTTTTTAATCACATTTGGCAATTAAATTTTTTTTCTGCTTCTTCCTAGGAATTCAGTTACAATTTTGCTATGCTATTTAATGTTCCCATATTTTATTAAGGATTTGTTCATTTTTTCGGCCTTCTTTCTCTTTGTACCTCAATCTGGACAGTTTTTATTGAGTCTTGAAGTTCACTATCTTTTTTTTCAGTAGCATCCAATCTGCTGATAAAACAGCTCATTTAAAAAATTTTCACTTTGGATATTTTCAGCTCTAGAATTTCTACTTCCATTTTTCACTTCTCTCCTCATTATGCTTATGTTTTCCTCTAAGTCCTTAAATGTGTTTATAATAACTATTTTAAAGTTTCTTTCTGCTCATTATATTACTTCCATCATTTCTGTGTCTGTTTATATCGATCAATTTTTTTCTTATTTATAGGTCACATTTTCCTGCTTCTTTGCATACCTAGTAATTTTGTGTTGGATATTGTGTGTCATGATTGTTACATTATTGAGTGTGTGGATTTTGTTGTCTTCATTTAAAGACTTTTGAATTTTGTTTGACAGTTAATTTACTTGTCCATCAATTTGATACTTTCAAGGATTATTGCCAAGCTTTGTTAGAGGGAGTTTAGGGAAGCCTTTATTTATGATTAGTTTAAGTCTACTCTTAAGGTTTGGCCTTTCTGGAGTCTGCACCAAATGCCTCAGGTATTCAGTGAGGTCTCTCCACTCTGGTTATTAAACACTTAAACATACCCCAAGGCTGTGTGAGCTGTAGAAATTGTTCAGCTTATAGTTCCCTGATAGATATTTTTTTCTTAGTAGCTGTTCTTTGATCAGCCTTGTGGAATCTCACTCTATGAATATACATCTTAATATTTAGCCCTAGACTCAAGGGGACCCCTATGCAGTTTTAAGGAGTATTCTCTCTCTCTTTCTTTTTCTCCTTCCCTCCTCTCCCTCGCTTTCTTACTTTACTGCTCCTTCTCTGCTTTGGTCCCTGGGAATTCAAGCTGCTTGAGCCTTCCCCAACTTCAATCTCTATTACCTCAAGCAGTGAAGTCACCATGCTCTCTTTGGGTTTCTCCTTCCTGTGTCAGGGTCTGGTAACTGCTTCCAGGCAGAAAATCAGGGCAGTTGTAGGGCCCACCACATTTATTTTTGCACTCTCAAGGATTATAGTCCTGTGCTGCTGATTATTCAATGGCTAAAAACAGTTCTTTCAAATATTTTGTCCAGTTTTACAGATATTTATGGCAGAAAAGCTAGTCCAGTGCTGGTTCCTCCATCATGGCTGAGAGCCAATATGATGAGCTTTGAGATCCTGGTCATCATGGCCTGTCTCCTGAGATGCCATGTGGATCTGTATGGCAGGTGCTCACCAAAGAGAAATTAGACAAGGGAGTCCTTTTTTTGTATAAGTTTCAATTTTTGCCTGAGGAAATGTGTATTTATTGGTTTAGGTTTTTTGTTGTTTTTTTTTTTTTTTCAAACTGAGCATTTGCCAAGTTGAGTGAAGTGCAATCACTTCCTCCCAGGAGATCACAGACTAGTTGGGGAGAGAAGGAAGACAAAGCATGCTAATAAATAACTCCAGTAAACAGCAGCACTCGAATGCTAAACTAATGGTGCAAGTGGTTATGGTGGTTCCATAGAAGCCTGGAGTGGTCAATTCCTGTTAGCATGATTCAGGACAGTTTCATTCTGAACCTCCAGATCTCAAAAACTACTCCCTTAAAGGCTGGTGAGCTGCATTTGTTTAGTACCTAACGGGAGGGGTGAAGTACCTCTGAGACAGGAAATTATAGCTCTAGAGTTTTAGAAACAATAAGCTTATTGCCTTTTGGCAGGGAGTCAGGTCAAAGGATATCTGCTGAAAATGATGATTTCCTTTTTGGATCAAGATAAAAGTGAGTTAAAAAAACCAAAACCCAACACTTCTAGGAGGAGGTGATTTGAGAATAGGGTATGGCAGGGAACACAGCATTTTACTTAGAAAAGAGAAGGTCAAAGGGCCTTCCAAGTTGAGGCAATGGCACAAAACAATCCCCAGACAGAGGACAGCTAGTGAGAGAGAGAGAGGGAGAGAGAGGAGAGAAAAGAGAAAGGAGAAAGAGACACAGACAGGCTGTGTATATGTGTGCATGTGCGTGTGTGTATGTGTGTGCGTGTGCGTGCATGTGTGTAAGGAAGCAGAACTATCCAGAGCAGAGAGATCTAAGGATATTGGGGTTTCTGGGAATGGGTGCTGGGTCACACACTGTGAATTAGAGATCAGGCTGGCTTTTTGAGTTTGGAATTTAGATTTTATGCTAGAGAAATCAGAAAGTATTTAGGTCTTGAATAGGGGAGACGCATGTTGACTACATGTCGACGACAGATTATTCAGGAAACATATTTTGGTGGTGGGTCTCAGGCTGGCACCATAGACAGAGCTAGTGTTAGAATGGAGCCCTGCGAGGCTGCTGCACTGCCTCAGGAGTGCAAGAAATCAGATGGGCCAAGAGATGCCCAGTTAAGAGCACAAGGAAGAAGGAGTCAAAAGTCGAAAGTTTTGACCCAGGGACCTTGAAGACTTGTGGTGTTACCGATAAAAAAGACAGCTGGGAAGAGGATCTGATGTGAGAGGATTTGGGGGACTGGTTGGCATGATAACAGTCCTAGTGTGGCATCCCTCTGAAAATGAGGTTGTCCCTGGGATGCACATGAAGACGTGGGATGGAAGTGGGAACGAATGAGAGGTCAAGGCTGAAGGTAGGGATGTGGGAGCTATTTACATGGACCTGGTAGTTTAGTTCTTGAAAACAGATAAGTTTTCCCGAGGAAGGAGAAAGAGGCAAGAAGTTTGCATCTTAGACTTAGGAGACTTCATAATTAAACAGTGGGATGGGTCGATGAGGTCACCAGAAAGAACTTTCTTACACAAAGGAAGAGAGGCCTCTGGGATCACTGGTGTCGTGGAAGCTCAGTGAGGCAGATGTCTCAAAGATGGAGGGGAAAGGCCAAGAGCAATTCACTGATCTGCCTTGTGGAAAGCAGGGCCAGCCAGAAGGAAGTTTAGAAAGAGTCTGCTGGAGAAATAGAAGCAAAATGTGTTTAAGGAGTCATTCAAGGAGTCTATCTGCAAAAGGAAGAGAAGAAAGACTGAAATATCAGTGATGTTACAGCATTCAGGAGAATGAAGAAAAGATGTTTTATGGGTAGATGAAACACCTTAATGTTGAAAATTAGGAGGGAAAAATGATAAAGCGAAAGGAAACTTCAAGAAGAGAGAGGTTAATTGTATAGAAAAACAATTCAATCTAGGCATTGCAGACTCTCATACAGGCTTTAGATGAGATTTCATCCAGGCCCCTGTCTGCTTTCGGAGTCTTCTTTTACAATAGAGTTCATTCTATTTCATTTAGAAAAATATTTCTGGGGATATGAGGATTACTATTTTACAAGGCTGCCTTGTGCTTGCCAGAATGTTGGGAGAATATTTAATAGTGGCTGAATTTTACTCCTCTGTAACTTAATGTTAATGAAAATAGCTACCATTGAAAAGTTTGATACAGATTACTTTATTTAATCGTCACTATAAGATGGCAATTGCAAGATTTTAGTATCATCTTCATTTTCTGGATAAAGAAACTGAGGCTCAGAGAGGTTGAGTAACATGGCCCAGGTTACACAGCCAACATGTGAAGGGTCTGGTGTTTAAATTCAGCCTGTGTAGCTGCACACCTGTGATGCTCTTACCTGTGACCACACTCCTGCCCCATAGCATTGTCCTTGTTCCAACATGGGTGTCCTTTGGTGTTCGAAGTCAATATCCCACACACCCTGTATATTTTCCTTTGTCTCTTCTTCCTTTTCCTCCTCCTCTTCTTTCTCTCCCTTTTTTTGGTTAAAAAACTTGTTAATTCAACAACTGATTATTGAGCAGCACTGGTATATCAGACATTGTGCTGGGTGTGCACACACAGCAATGAACAAAGCAGGCATGGGCTTTGCCCTCATGGGGTTTACAGAATCATGAGGGATTATATTAAATGTGCAAATTGACAAGTAAATATGCAGTAAGAACTGATGATGAGTGCTGCAAAGGAGACAAATGTCTCTAGCTCCCCTTGTGACATCTTCACCCACCGTGGGTTTCAGAGTGCCCCCGTGCCCGCTCCTTTCCTCCCGATGCCCTCTCCTCTTAAGATGTGGCCTCCAAATGAGGACAAGTGTCTGCAATGTGATCTGACTCTCTGAGCACAGCAAGGCTCTTGAACTGGGAAACCTCCTGTTACTGCAGCTTAGATGTAGGAGTGGGCAGAGCCACAGGCAGTGGGGAGGGAGAGAAGGAAAACAGCTTCCTTCTCTAAGACAAGATGATAAATGTGTGGAGGACCATGCAGAGATGAAAGGCGGAGAGCCCAGGAGTTGGGCCAGACAATGGTCTCAATCTGTTCTGTGAAGTATGGCCAAAGGTCATACTCAATAGATCACGAAGCCATGCATCCCCTTCCTTCCACAGATCCTGCCTTTTCGCTTCATGCTCCGGCCCTTGCACCCACACATCTGCTTGAAAATGCAGCCAAGGGAGAGAGCACAAAGGTTTACAGGTTTACTGAATACAAGTGCCTCACTGTGGGCGGCTAAGGTGGAAAAAGGGCTGCAGGGAAAGATTTCTCCCTCCCTTCCTTCCGTTACTCCCTTCCCTCCCTCCCTTCCTTCTTTTCCTCTTTCTTTCTTAGTATTAATCTCAACATCATAATTTGGAAGAATCTGGTTGAAGAAAAATGTCATGAAGCACAAATGCAGATTTGGTATATCTGACCTTTCTTCTCTTCAGAGAATAAATATCAAATAGCTAAAATGACAGCCGGGATGGTTAGAGATTATTTATGGGCTTAAATATTTAGGCAAGAAACATAGTTTAGATTTACATCTAATTTGCATGAAGAGTCTGACCTATGGGAATCATAGGCACTGTTAAAGAACCATCACCAACAGTGATGTTTACATTTCAGAAAACGGAAAGTGTGAAATAGAAAATGTGAAGAATCAGAATAGAATAGAAGTGGTAAGTGATCCTTGATGAGTAATGAGAACATTTGATAACATCAAGGTATTACTTTGAAGCATAAGATTATGTCTGCATTTTTCCTATCTGAGTGGTGTGGTGTGGTGGCATCCAGAGGAATGCCCACATTCTGTACATCCTCTCCTTTATTAGATACAAAGTATTTTATATGTGCATGTTTACTTGTATCATTTATCCCCATTTTACTGATGACATTTATTGTTGAAACAGAAGGAGGGAGAATTATCTTGCTCCAGCTGTGTAAATCCTGCTAGAAAGTATAATCCCCCAGCCGGAGTGTAATTCTCTACTCAACCTCACACTCAATTATCATCAGGAGCAGGCTCTGAAAGATGAGTTTTTTGTTTTGCTTTGTTTTGTTTTAGAGAACTGTGGACATTAGTTAACCCATATACTTCTGAAAGGAGACAGTATTGCACTGTGTCAAGGAAACAGAATCTGCAGTTAGTTCTAGGTTTGGTAGCCAGCTCCAGAAGTTCCCAGTTATAAAGTCTTAAGCTAGTAAGAAAATAACTTAATTTTTCTGCTTTTAGCATCCTCATATGTAAAATACAGATTATTGTAGTACTTGCTTTACAGGGTTCTTTTGAGGAGTACATGAGATAATTTCAAAAAAGAGTTTAGTATACCACCTGGCACATGGATAAAGCACTGAAGATATTATCCATTGTCTTCTATTTTATTATTATTATTATTGTTATTAATAAAAGGATTTCCCTTCATTATTTTTTGTGGCTTCCTTTCCATATAATCTTTGCCAGGATCTAACTCCCAGTTAGAGTTTATCTTGTGGAAAATACAATTAAATAAATGAGGGTCCCAGGGGAAATCTTTAGCTATTGTACACTAGAGCAGCTTTTTTTGCTCTAAGAGTTAAAGTTGTAAGGAAACCAGCCCTTATCCAATTGTGCATTACTTAAGGATCCCGTATGGAACCAGCAAGTCTTTTATTTACCTACCTATTTATTTATTTTTAATGTGGAAGGATTGTTATTAAATCATAAAGAATATTTCTAAACTCAAGATATTCATTATAAGATCTTTTACTTTCATAGCAGGAAAAGAACGCTTGTTTCAATAATTAACTATGAAATTTAAAAACTCTAATATGAGTAGAAATAGTAGAAGGAGGAAAGAGAGGTCCTGACCAGGAGTTGGGGGATTAGATTTTCATTTTCGAATGTGCCGAGTTATCCTGTTTGAATCTGGGCAAATCACCTAAACTTCCTGAGTCTTTGCTTCTGTAATATCAAATAAGTCAGTTATAATCTCTGCTTTTTTCATATTAAAATTCTGTGATTCTAACCTATTTCCTGGGCTAATGCTGAAGCATTACTGGGAAGATATTATTTCCATAAGCAGTTGCAGGGTCAATTAAAATTCCACAGAACAGTGATAAAAAATGATAACTTCCTCTGATTCTTATATAGTTGGTAAATAGCAGTTATAAGAAGAGCTCCTTACCTCTAATATACTTTACAAACTACATTACGATTAAAGAAAGTTATTTTTATTTCTTCCCCAAAAGAAAACTCAAGTTATTTTATTTTATTTTATTTTTTGGTCCTTTTGGGGATATGTAGTAAACTCACCAAAGCTGCTCTGTTATGGTTTTCTGTTCTGATGATTACAGCCAGTCAGACACCAACTGTGTGAAGAGAGGCTATCAATTGATCAATTGATAGATAGATCAACTGATGGGTAACTATCTACCTACACACCTACATCAAAGCTATATTTCCTCTTCCTTATTTGGGTAGGGTTTATGTTAGGGTTAGAACTGAGGGACAAGGGAGTGTTTAACTCATGGATCTCAGTATTAGGGACATAGGAGGCTCTCAGAAAATCTTGCTGAATCAATGAAGGAATAAAGAATGAATGAGAGATTTAAATATGGTACATGGAAAGGGCTACTTCAGCATGTCCTTTTCATCTGTTATGACCCCTGTGCCAATGAGCACAGTGTGTGTCTTAGAAATTCATTTTCCCACTTCTTAATGGCTCCTTGATTCTTTCCATAAGTTCAATTTTCCATTCAACAAATAAATTAGCGAGATCTCCCAAATGTTCAGAGTTTTATATGGTTTATAGGGTAAAAGACAATGGTTATAAGATGTAGTCCCTGACTTTAAAGAACTTAAAGTCTAATAAGGAAGACCAAAAATATGGTATTTGTAGTCAGAATTTGGGGATTCAAGACTTGCCACAACCATCAGTTAGTCTCATGGTCTTCATTTAAACTCTCTGGGTCCTAGTGAAATGCAGGGATGATACCAACTCCACAGGGTTGAGGGCATCGGATAAGATTATATGTATAGTATGATAAAATTGAAAGCACCATAAGCAATACACCAGCTATTTAATTTAAAGTAATACAAGATGGTGGAGCTTAAGTGATAAATGTCTTGGGCAAAAGAACAGTGAGTAGGAGTGGTGAGTAGCAGCTTTCCGATGGCACCAAGGCTTGATGGGTCCTGGAGAATGAGTAGGGCTTGGATGGTCAGGACGAAAGAAGAATAGCATTCCAGGTGGGGAGCATAGAGCATGACACAGAGAGTGGAGGGGGCCCGTCCCATTTGACTACGTCAACTGGTCTTCCTGGAGTACGTAAAAGGAGCCTCATGCTCTGCTGGGCCCTCTGTGTTTGGAGAAGAGATTTTGTGTTGCTAAGTACGTTCAAATGGGCAGGTTGAAGTAGGGAGCAGGCAGTCATCACAGCCCGACGTGAATGGCATTTGACAAAGATGAAACTGATAACAGTGTGCATCTGGACTGGTACTTAAAGACTGGAGTCAGGAATCTAGGGAAGGGGAAGGGATTTTGGGAAAAAGTAGATTCAGTAGGACAGCGGAGAAAAGGATGACTTCAGGAAAAATGTACAGACCTCAGTGTCAGAGGCAGAACAAGAGGAATCCAACTTTTTCTAGAAATTTTTTGCCAGCAAGATTAGAATAATACTGGGTCATTGGATAGGAAAGAAGAATTTGGGAAGAAAAGAAATTTAAGAGAAAGAGTCAAGTTCCATTTGCACACAGGGAGCTGAGATGATAGTCTGACTCCAGGCAGCCGCATCCTGTAGACCACTGGAAATGTGGGACTAGCACTTGTGTAGGATGTCAGGGCCAGGCGTGGGGATTTGGGAGCCATCAGTGCAGAGATTGCTCGTAAATTATGCACTTTGCTTAGAACTTAATTTCATGTTTTTTAGAAGATAAGAGAAATGAGAAGCTTGCTGAATTATGGATTATGCAACTGTATTAAAATTAATTCTCCTTCCCCCCCTCCTCTCTGCCTCACTGGTGAGTTTTGTGTTCTGTTTTTCTCTTTGATCCGTGCCCCCTTCCCCTAATTCTTCATAAACTGAGGGACACAATTACCTCTTTTTCTGCCAGATCAGAAGATTGTCAGCAAAGGGATTAAGGTGATTGAGAATGTTCACCAGAAGATGTGATGATCCTCTTGGCCCCCTCTCCAATTCTTCTTAGATCAGAGAGATAGAAGCTTTCTCTAGAGGAAAGCAAACATTTATATTTATAGGAGGAAATGTTTAAAGAGCTAAATTCTCAGTTCCCCGGACAGCCTCATTGTTTGATTTGCAGCTTTTCTTAAGTAAAGCTCTGATTCTTCGCAAGAGATGAGCTGCTTGGCTGCTAATGCGATCAGATGAAGTAGGGTTTTCAGACCTAGGGGATGGGCTTGAAGCCGGGGCTCCTTTCCTGGCACCAAGCTTTCCTTTGTAGTTTGAACTGAGTTAGCAGAAACAGTGGGTATAGTACTCAGAAGTTGAATTTTCTTTAGTTTAATCCTCTTTTTCCTCTACTTCAAAGAGAAAAATTTGCAAGCAATTTGCTCAGATGTGCTCCAGCATTAGAGTCTCAGACTTGACCTGAGATAAGGTGAGGCTAGGGAGGGGAGTGGGAGAGAAGAGACATGTGGCACAGACATTTATTGAGCATCTATTATATGCCAGGCCCTTGACATTCTCATTTAACCTTCGCAGCTGTAGAACGTAGGTACTTTTGTCTCTGTGTCACAAGCAAGGCTCTGAGGGGGTAAGTGACTTGCCCAGGTCATGTGGCTACTAAGTGGCTGACCTGGGATTTGATCTTAGGTTTATAAGTCTGAGGTCCCCTCCCTGTTCCAAGCTTGTACTTCCTTTCATCCCTATCGTGAGAGAAAGCTTATTTTTTAAAAAGACCCTCGATTTTAATTTTCCATAGGCCTGTGGAGCAGGATGAGAATCAGTTGTTCTCCTGTCTCTTCCTCACTGTCGTTCTTGGCTTCCTTTTCATTCTCCTCCTCTCTCATGGTGGGATGCCCTCTTTTTTTCCTCCATTTCTCCCTCCTGAGGTGGATGGGTCAAAGAGTGGGCAGAGGGGTAACACAGCAAGCATCAGGCCCTTCGTTTTTCACAGTGTCCCCAGCACTGACATCCTACGAGGCCCCGTCAAGGGCATGTAGACACCCATTTGTGCTGGTTACACCTTCTGATTTCCATTTCGACTGCAGATAGACGTTGAGTGAAGTACCTGCTACGTGCAAGGCACCACAGTGGGCGCTAGAAAAAATTATTTTGAAGTAACTGCATGGAAATTTCTTTAAAGTAAAGAAAAAAAAATGTGCTTAAGTTTTTCCTATTAGGAACCGTGGGCCCAGGAGAAAGGAATGAGGAAGAGAGAGGAGCAGGCAGCAACCTTGCTTAGACGCTAACGAGTTCCTTGGTATACAAGGCAAGGACAGCTGGATGTGTGGCCCTGGCCATCATCCCTGGTCTGGTACATGGTCACTACCCGGTCCCAGCTCACGTGTGCCCAGGGCTCCTTGTTAGGTAACCCATTTCCATGGACACTGCTCAGGTGGTAGCCCATGCAGTTTGTCTACTCCCCTAACCTCTTTCTCCTCCTCTGAACTCTGATTCCTGAATGGGTGGATGAGTCCATCTACCCTCAGAGCACATCTGTCTGTGCTTTCCAAGGCCCATTCATCTGGGCAAGACAGAGAAATTGGAGTAGGCAGAGACCCTCAAAATGCTCTCAGGTCAGTTCAGCCTTTCAGAAAATTGTTAATAGTGAGGATTTAGGTCAATGAGAAGGCGAGGCTAGCTGTGAAGATGAACTGAGAGATGCCCTTGAAGCAGCCAGCACAGGGCTTGGCATATTGCAGTTGTATCTTAGATGTTAGTGCTATGCTCATGTTTATGCTTTTCTATCTCAGCTTGAATGCTTTTGGCTACAAGTAACGAAGACCTGAAAGTAGCCAAACAATGAGGGAGGTGGTATTTCAGTAAGAGAGGATTCAGTAAGAGTAAGAGTTCAAAAATTTAAAAAATGAGCTGGGTGTGGTGGCACACGCCTGTAGTCCCAGCGACCCAGGAGGCTGAGGCAGGAGGATCGCTTGAGCCCAGGAGTTAGAGGATGCAGCGAGCTGTGATTATGCCAGTGCACTCCAGCCTGGGTGACAGAGTGAGACCCCAGCTCTAAAAAAATAAATAAATAATAAATAAGAAGAGAGCCCCCCAGGGTTACATACAGGTGTCTGTGGAAGCTTTAGGCATCTTCACATACAACTGCTTGCAGAGGCAGAAAAGGGGCAAGTATTTTTCCTCTGTCCCTTTTTTTAAAAAAGAAAAACATTTCCAAAGGACCCCAGTGGATTTCCCTTGCGCCGTGTTTGCTGGGGCTACTTCATATGGCAATGCCAAATCAATCACTAGACTAAAATAACACAGTTCACTTGGTCTCAAACTGAGTGTACAGCTGAATCACTGGGAGGGCTTGTTCAAACAGACATTGCTGGGACCTGTCTCCAGAGTGTCTGATTCAGTAGCTTTGGGGAAGGGCCTGAGAATTGCAATTCTAACAAGTACCCTGCTGGTCTGGGGATGACACTTGGAAAACCACTGGCTTAAACTATTCATCAGTCATCTTCCAAGCCCAGGATGGTGTCCTTGAAGTACATAGATGCCAGTGACAGAGTGGAGGCTCTTTAGCAAGAAGGAAGGAGGAAAGGCCTTCCTGGTAGTCACATCACTTCTAACGTTTGGAGTCGTAGATGGGCCCCAAACATGCAGACTGTAGACCACTGGAGGTGGTGGCAGCTGTGCTTTCCCTTCCACCTCCCCTTCTTCTTGTTTTTCTTCTTCTTCCTCACTGTAAACTTCAGTGTCATCTGAAAAGTCTCTCCTTCAGAAGACCAGATTCTTCCTTGCCTTGCAGTGGGCACACCCCAAGCTTAGCGTCAGGGGGGCATTGAGTTCCCCCACACCAAAGGCTGATGGCCTTTCAGCGGATGCTGAGCCACCATGGGCTCTGCCATCAGGGATCTTGATGCTGTGGTTAGTTCTAAATGAGCACGCGTTATTGATGTTAATTGAACTTGAAGTTAATGAAAAAGGATTATTTTACAAGGCTTAAGTTGAGGCCAAAATTGTTATTACAGGTTAATTATTCTCCTTAAAAGGCACCATTACAGCCATGATTGTTTTTTATCAGCTTTTTCTCTGGTGCTGAAAGAGATTTCTTCGAAGGCAGATTCCTGATATAATTAGTCACCTCATCTAATTCTTAATCACTAATCATTTCTCTCCAGATAAAGGTTAATCAAAGAGATATGAGTTGGGTACTCTGCCTTAATTGCATTTGATCAGTTTCAAAGAAACCGTTTATTCAATTTTTGGTTAGGAATGTGGACTTTCCCTGTGTTTTTAAACCTAAAACCTGGAAGAAGGTTTCCAAATAGGCTCACTGGAAACAATGGCCTGTTCTGCTCCTAGTGGCAGGAGAGGATGGACACCGCAAGGCTGGGGCTGGGCAGGTGGTGGGCAGGAGGCCCTGGTCTTCCGCTATTCTTTCCCTCTCCCCTCCTTCCTTCCTTCTTTCTTTTCCTCCTTCTCCTTCCCTTTCTTCTTCTCCTGGTCTTATCTTCCCTTCTTCCATTCTTCCATCTCATTTTCACTTCTTTCTGACCTCAAGTTCATAATTTTCCCTTTGAATCTGCCTGCTGTTCTTTCATCTTCTCCTCCCTTTTCCCCATCTCTCTCAATGGCACAAACCTGCACACCTGACGGGAACTTGGGGGCCTCTGTTTAGCTGCTGCTGCCCAGGAAAGGTAACATGGACCAAGAGATGGGCTCTCACTGCACCCAGGGAGGAAAGGCATGGACCATGGGCAAAGGGTTGGGGCTTTTTCTTGAGAGAAAGCGAAGGCTGAAGGGGAAGAGGCTTGAGCTACACAATTATAAAAAGCCATAGGTATGGGGGAGGTGGGATTTAATCCCCAAATCCCTGGATAACTGAATGAGAGAGAAAGTCTTGAAACTTGAGCAAGGAGCACCTCACAGGGAGATGCTGCTGCCGACGGGTGGGGCAGGAGCTTCCAGAGAAATCCTGCTGGAAAACCTCCTGCCACAGGGTCCTCCCGGGTTCCCCCACCCTGCCTCTCCCCACAACCACCTCCCACTTCGATGGCCCTCATACACGGAGAATACAGAACAAATGTGCCGTTCATTCCCGCTTTGCAATCATGTTTACAATTTAAATTTATTTATGAGTGATATGTAAAATATACTCTCCTAACTTTTTAAAAGTAGACTGTAGATCTCTACTTATATCTATATTTACTTGTCTCTAAGGTTCCCTTTGTCCAAAACAGCGACCTAGGCTCTCCCTTGGTTCTCTAGAGATAACGTATTCATAGTTTGGTATGTATATTTCCATGTATGTACATAATACTTATAGAAACCTGCTTGCGTGATATAATATCATATGTGAGTATTTACTTGCAATTAATTTTTCTTGTTTGGAGGTGCATAATGGTGCTCCATGTATTATTTCCCTACAGCTGCCCATAATAAAATACCACAGAATGGGGGGATTTAAGCAACAACAATTTATTTTCTAACAGTTCTTGAGGCTCGAAGTCCAAGATTGCCACAGGATTGGTTTCTCCTGACCTCAGCCTCAGCCTGTCTCCTTGACTTGCAGATGGCCACTTTCTGGCTGTGTTCTCACAAAGCCTTTTCCCTTTGTCTCTTCCTCTTGGTATAAGGACCCTAATCCTATTAGATTAGGGCCCCACCCTTATGAACTCATTTAACCCTAATTACCTCTTTAAAGGCCCTCTCTCCAAAGATAGTCACATTGGGGATTAGGGCTTCAGTTTATGAATTTGGGGCAAGGCAACTCAGGCCGTAAGAGCACACAATTCCCCCTCACAGCTCTGTGCTTTTGTCAAGACAGTACTTCTTCCTGGGGCCAGGGATATTCTTTCCATTTCTCTTCATCCCAGGAAATGCTCTTCATAAGTCTCCACTTAAATGTCAGCTCCCCTAAGACAAATGTCCTCCCTGGCCCTGCTCCTGCCTCCACAAGAGAGCTTCATGCTCCCCAAGAGCTTGTGACCCCATGCTTTGTCTTTCAATTTCTGTGGCAGTTTGTCTTCCTGCACCTCCCACTATCATACTTACCCTCCCACACAGAGAATAGTTTATGGGCCCTATAGGGACACTGGGTAAGTGTCTCTTACTTCAGGATGGAGAGACCTGTGCCACAATTTCCTGGCACCAAACACAATACATGGGAAATGCATAGAAGGCCAGAGAAGGAGGCAGACCCATAACCTGTAGCCAACTCTCTTTCTTCGCGCCGAGCCATAGAGAATTGTGGAGCAGCATGGACTCATTCCTCATTCCTTTCAAAAGCACATGGGCCAAGAGAAATGTCCTAGGAGAGCCCATAACCACCCAATGAGGTGCTGATTGACCAGATGGAGGCTCACAATTGGCTGTTGAATTGAGATGTTTAGGGACCTCCTGAATTAAGCCACTGGCAGGAATGCTAAAATGCACATATTCTCAAGAAGGAATAAAATAAGAAACTATGGCCAATGATGCATCACTCATTTCCAGAGACCATGAATTCTTTTCCGCATTGTTTAACCAGCCACCCAGTGGGTTTCTGCAAGCATTGTTATAGGACAGAGCTCCCGTGGTAGCCACAGCCACAGAGCAGGGATCCTTGGAGCCGTAGCTTCTTGCCTCCAGCCTCAATTCTTGTCTCTCTGCCAAGCCTATCATCAGTCTTACAACTTTAAACTCACAGCCCATTCTCCTTTAAAGAAAAGCTTTGTCTTCTGACCCTGTTCACATTCAGTGTCTTTCAGAATGACAAAAGATTTTCTAATGGAATCCCAATTCACTCCAGTGTGGTCTGCCTTCCTGGTTGTCACCCTGCCACAGTGTAGAATGCAGAGGAGAAGGCCACCTGGAGTACTAACTTGCAGAGCTAATGAAGGCTTTACATCATCCCAGAGAATTCGGATCAACCAGTGGTCCTCGTGTGTGCCATTATAACTTGCCAAACCACCATCCTGCCATCTCCAGGCATAAAAGCCACATTAAGTTTTAAAAGTTGATTCAAAAACATGTTCTGGGTAATGATGACACCATGAAATTAAGTCTTCAGAAAGGAGTCTGCACATGACTTGATATATATTTTACCACTGATAAGAAAGGTTAGGGTTTTAGGGTACCCATTGATTTTTAAGTAAATGCTATCTTTATAGGAAATATTGACCCCTAAAATACATTTTAATAGGAGCATGTGTACGGGGAGGGGTGTGAGTAGGTTTATGTGCATGTATATGTTTCAAACTCACTGTTCTCACAGATACTGACATTTCCCCTTGTCTTCCTCCTCATGAAAAAGCAAAATAGTTGCGGATTTAAAGGGAGTCCAGAGTCAAAGACTATAGTGCATTAAAGAAAGTGCTTGGGAGTAAGAATGAACGTCAGTCACGTGATATCATCCTGATTTTTTAAATTTCATTTTTCTGCAGTAGAAGAAAATATCCTGAATTCGAAGTTGTGCTGCTTCAGTTCTTGCTGGTCTCCCACTAATTAGCTAGGTTATCTTAGATAAGTTATCGATAGTTTTATTTCCCTGCTCCTCCTCCCCAAGTTATTGATGGTTTTAAGAGCTAACATTTTGTTGGGTGTTTTCTCCCCTACAAAAGTCAGGCTTAACGTCTGTTTCTCATATAACTCTCCCGGCAACCCTAGGAGGAGGTACTGTCATTTTTCCCGTTTCACAGAGGATTAGAGAGGCTCAGTCACTTGCTCAGGATCTCATTATTCAGCAGTGGAGCTGGAGCTCAGGGCTTGCAGACTCCCAAACACCCTCCACTGGCCACCATGCTCTGCTTCCCCTGGGTTTAACAGCACCATCCACAACAGCAAAAAATACCCATTGAGTGCTGCCATGAGCCAGCCCCTGTGAAGGGAACATATAGGCCCCGGCTCTCAGTGTTTTCAGATCAGGACAATTAAGTTCTCAGTGGGTTTTTTGATCTTCTACTGTGCAAAAAAGGTTTGGAACCTTGACATCCCTTTCAACTTGAAAGTTTATGAGCATTTAAACTATTTGTGAGAACTTCTAGCCTTCTATTTCTTTATTAATATTATTAGTCACACACTTACACTGGATGACTGTCATGTGCTGAGCACTCTGCTAAGGGCTTTTGCAGAACTATTTAATTTTGTCCTCACGCCAGTTTAGGAGAGACTATCAGTGAGGAAATGGAGGTTCAGAGTTTACCTTGGCCAAGGTCATTCAGCTTATAAATGTCAGAGCTGGCATTTGAGCCTGGCTCTGTCAATGCCAAGCTTTTCCCCTTGTAAGCAACTTCTTGAGCCACTGTTCTTAAAATTTAATGAGTTCCATTCATTTAAACAAGCTAATTCCTATTCTTACAAATATCATGGAAACAGAAATCTATGTCACTGAGTAATCTGGAAGCTGGGACAGCAGTCTTCTTATTAGAGGCAGTATTGCATACCAGAGAATTCAGACCTGAAGGGAGACTAAACCTTAGTGTTTGGATTGTTTGAAGCTGGGAATGAATCCTGGAACCTTCCCAGAAGTGAGAGTCAACATTTCACCATATTGAATCGAACTTGGGAGGTTGTTAGTTATAATAACAACAATAACAACAACAAAAAACCTAATATTTATATACCACTTTATAGTTTTCCAGGCCCTTCCACATCCATTATCTCATTTGATAAGAGGAAGAGAATAATGGAATGAATTGGAAGGCTGCTAACATATAAAATGACACCAAGCCTGCAAGGGAGGAACTCAGTGCAGTAGGAAAAAGGAGCTGGGTCACTCGTCGGGAGCTGATGGCCTTATCTTTAAATACCTGATCGGGAAGGCAGCTGAGCAGTAGATAAATGTAAAAAGGGCCATGAAGCTGAGAATAAATGGAGCAATCTTTTTCTGAATGGAAAGTAGCTGAAATTCCAGGGCCAGGGGAGGGGAGGGGCAGAAATATTCAGAAATTATGGCCTGAGCAGAATCCCTGAAACTGTCAGGCAACACCAGTGATGACAGCACATCAGGAATGGCCCAGAATAGATGGGGCAGTAAATCTCAAGGGGACGTGTTATGGCCATCACAAGGCACTGCTCTGCCCTAATGGGGAACGGGCTGGAGGACTTTATAAAGATGGGTCATCCGGGCTCTGGGCGTGATGGAATTAACCGACTCAACCTTGGAAAGGCTCAAAATTCAACACACTTTTAAAAATGGGCTTGTGGGTGCTTATGTCATTCTGAGGATCCACAGGTCCATTTTTCCCTCTCTCCTAAGAACCTATGGAAGAGGAAAAAAAGATTATATTCTGTTGGGAAGGAGTACATGTGCTGGAGCAGGGGGCAGGATGTGTTCTGATCACCTTGGTGCCCAGAGAGGAGGTCAGGAGTGTGGGGAGAGCCTGGGCTCTGGCATAGATGGTCATGGTTCCAAGTCCCAGGTCTACCACTTACCAGCCACATGACCAACCCCTTCAGCTCTCAGCTTTTAGATTTCCTCTGCCTCTGTTTTCACACCTGTAAAGTGGGGACAGTCATATCTCAGTATTTGCTCATTGTGAAGATCAAATGAGCTAATGATTATAAAGCACTTAGCACAGGGTCTAGTGCAGAGTAAGTGATCAGAAGCCGTAATTAGAGGGAAGAACAGGGTTATCCCTTCACTCAGGAATCACAGCCCAACAAGCGAAGATATGGGAGATAGTTTTCACTTGCTGCATAAATAACCTCAAATTCTGGATCATTTACGATAACTTTCTTTTTTATTCATGTTGCTTGTTGGTCCTGTAGGATGGTTGCTGCCACTCTGCTCCAAGCTGTCAGTAGACTCAGATCTGCTCCATGCATATTCTCATTCCAGGACTCAGGATGAAGGGGCATCTCTAATCCGAGCTTGCTATTCTCATATCAGAGGAAAGCAGTGCAAGAAGAGCTCTGAGAGCCTGTGCTTGAAACTCGTACATTGTCACTTCTGCACACATTCTAATTGGCAAAGGAAATCTTGAGTCCAAGGCCAGTATCAGTGGGATAGGAAAGTACATCCTTCCATGGGAGCGGGTAAAGGAGGCTGATATTTGCAGGACACTAATAGAGTCTACCTCCTGGGGTATGCTTAGGACCATGGCTGTGTGTAGAAAGCCATTTGACTAGGTTAGAAGGAGATTGGTTTAATTCAATCAAGCTACTGTTTGCTAAAGCAATGGGTGTGTGGTTAGAGAATGAGATTTGCTGAATCTTGCTCTTGTCTCTGGCATTGTGTAGAGAGAGGCTGAATGTCAGGAGGGCTGTGCCCTCCCCATCACCATTCCTTCCAGTTTTGCTGCATCTGAGCCTCCACCTGTGACACAGCACCACCCTCCCTCACCAATCCCATCAGCTCTCAGCCTTGGGTAGCATGAGGTTCCGGGGATGTGTGAGTTGATGGTAAGTCAGTGTCTCCCTAAGCAGTTGGATGTAAATGTTAACATGTTTTTCAGGCAGCATCAGAATTCAGCATTTTCTTGTAGATCTTATGGTCCTCCCCAGAATTATAAAATGTTCTTCTTTATGGGCCTCAGATTTGTGATTTTTAAATGAGATGTGTAGCGTGATCTCTAGGGCTGTTTCCAGTTCCTGTGGTCTATGACCATGATGATTTGATGAGTGTAGAGAAGGCGTGTGTACAGTACATGATCTGCAACTTGCTAATGTAGATAAGTGTCACTGTCAATGCTGTGCTCATTTGAGATGCATTGCATTACTCACGTTACTACAAATGGACAATTGTCAGCCAGCACCTTCTGCAGGTCTCCTGCTACCTTGGGGTGCTTGTTTCTCCTACTCACACCTCTTTTAAAAAATCTGCTACAAGAACTGCAAGCGGTCCTGCCTGGTCATTGTTTACATCCTTGAGGGAGATGGGTCTTTACCCCAAAGGAAGGACTTTCAAATACTGTGATTTGACAGGTAATACAAGGAAAGATGTTTTAGGGCAGAAAGTCCCCTCTTCTTCCTTTATGCCAGTTTGGGAAATATTTATAGAGTATCCGTTATGTTTTCCCCCAAGCTATGTGCTTTCACTTATATTGTCTCTTAATCCTTACAATCCCCCTTTGAGGGAAACACTAGCATCACATTTTATAGATGAGAACACTGAGTTTCAGAGAAATTAACGTACCCAAAGTTGTACAGCCAGGAACAGCAGATATAAGATTCAAACTTAGGTCTTTTTCAATGAAATCTCCATTGTATTCGGTTCCTCTTTCATTATATTTTTATGAGATGTGTGCTGAGCTAAGAGTTGGAGGCTTCCTTCCAAGACTTATCTCCAATAATGCAGAGTTGAGGTAAGGGAGTATGTAGCTATTAGGAGACCTTGGTTCTTAGGCCTAGGTTCACAGTTTGTCAACTCAGTGACTTAGGATTAGTCACATATGTGAAGCAGGACTTGGGGTACTACCCTGCCCGCCTCTCAGAGGTGCTGAGGGGGTTTGAAGAAAGATATATGTGAACGTTCTTTGTAAACTACTTAATGTCATTCAAATGCACAGCATTGTTGTTAGTTCTCCTTAGAAGGAAATGGAAACAAAGCTAACTGCCACTCTTTGCTTCTTAAAGAGAGGTTCTGCCTGAAAAGAAAATTCTGCCTCCAAAAGTGTGTGTTTCTAGGGTTCCAGGATACAGGGCAAAGAGTATCGGGTCTGTAGCTTCTTTGTAGCAGAGAGAACAAAAGAGAATTTCAGACTCACTGTTGGAAAACCCAGCACATAGAAATCCAGATTTGTGCCAAAGGTACTGGGGGACTCAGGTCCAGGCTTGTTGGATTCTGGGAATTCCACTTTTTAATTCTAGGATGCTGTGTAGGTTAGGTACAGTACTAAAAGAGGTTACCAAGTATAAGGCATGGTCCCCTTTACTCTAGTGACACATGGTCGGCTTGGAGTAGGAAAAGACACACTTACATAAAACAGCTAGACCACAGTGCAAAGCTTCATGGGGTGTGGAGTTTGTTGTCAAAATGAGTTCCTGTTTAAAGGCAGGGCAGAGCTTATTTCTCTTCTACTCGTGGATGTTCAGCTGACAGTGAGAATGGTCTGGAAGTCTTTATTTAGAGATTCCTTCCTTCCTTCCCTTCATCCCCCCCTCCATCCCTTCCTTCTTTCTTTCTTTCCTTTCCTTTCTTTTCTCTCTTCCCTCTGCAGAAGTAACTAATGTATCGTATAGCTCTGGAAACATCTTGTTCTAGTCAAGTGTGCTTTAAAACGTTAATGAAGTAAAAAGACAGAACTTTTTAAGGAGGAAGCTGCCAGACTAGATTTCTATTTAAAGTCACTTTTTAGTTTGAATTAACTTCTGCTCAGTGGTTTTCAAGTCGTATTTGGAGCCAGAGATGCTCCCACTTTTGATTCGACCACAGCTACTCACTTTCATCAGTTTTATACATTGGGATTCCCCTTAAGACTTCCCTTGACAAAATTTTCTGATACAAACAGTTCACAAATCCCACTTTTACACCAACCGTGAGTTCCCCAGCAGTCAGAAGGAAATGGTGTATTAGATGCTATAGTGAGATTTTTTTTCTGATTGTGAAAAAAAATTTTAGACATTGGCATGTTATATTTTTCAAGTGGTTTTTGAATGAAGCTGTAAAATATGAAAAATTGTGGACACAACAAGAAGTCCTTTTTAGGAAATTAATAGAAATTCAGGGACATGGATCAAATTTGACTTCTGTGAGATTAGAACTGAAAAGAAGAATTAATGGTTTCTGTCAGGTAAGCTGCGGTGTGTATTTCAAGGCCACTGGTGCCCACGTGCCTCTGAGTTCTGAGGTTGGTTCAGTAGCCAGAGCAGCACAGCCCCTGGAAGTTCTACCACAGGGCAAACCTGCACTCGTTTTGGTGGAACAAATGGAAAAGTCCCTTTAAAGAAAATAGTTCCTATGAAGGTAGTAATTTACAATAGCTGAGGATTGATCTAAATGCCATCGTATTATATCTGGAGCTTTATATTTCCTCAAATCCTGCTTTGAGTTGTATCATTCCTTAAATAAGCCACTAAATTTTAGTAAATAAAGTTGTGTTAACATTGATTGTTAGCTTAATACATTGGTTCCTTTTTTAGGGAAAAAATAATTGATTGGACCATGTGCTCAATGTCTCCAGGCCCAATCTTTCACACCTAGGAACAGCCATGGTAATTGGATAATTAAATTATATTGCCAGAAACCAAGGCATCGATATTTACTAGTTACCAGCTAGCTGAGTCACAGATATTATATGAGTCTCAAAGAGGTGATAAACCACCTGTGACTCTTTTTCTCAGTCATCTTTTTGGACTCACTTTCCCTTCAAAGTGGATGGTATAGAAAAAGGTACCCAGAAGGTTTTATGATTACCTGACCTGACATTCTCATCTGCCAAAGGTTTTCCTGTTAGTCATTTTAGGCTCCCTTGTGAAATCTAAACACAAGGATGTTTCTTTCTTTTGAAATAAAGGTTTTTAAACATAGTAGTCCTTCCAGTAAGTATGAGAAAAGATTGGCTGGCAGAGTTTTAAATTAAATGAAGCTACCAGGGAATGAGACAATAGAAACAGTAGCAGACAGGATTTTGGTACAATGAAAGATACAACATGATGGATTTTTCATAACCCTTCCTACTCGAAGTGTAATTTTTAAAATGGCAATATTAGTATCACTTGGGAATCTGTGAAAAATGCAGAATTCCAGGCCCAACATCAGACCTACTGAACCAGAATCTGCACTTTGATAAAATTCCCAGGGTGACAGTTTAAAAATATGGGCCCAAATTCTTTGATACTCCTCTCATTGACAGGTGGTGGGCTCTATGTCTCCTCCCCTTGCAGCTGAGCAGGCTTGTGACTGTTTTGACCAATGGTGTTTGGCAAAGGGGCCCGAAGTGACTTCTGAGCATAGGACACAAAAGGTCATACAGATTTCTCCTGATTCTCTTGAGAGGCTCACTCTGGGGGAAGCCAGCCACTGAGTAAGACGTCTGAGTGTTGAGAGACAGCTTTGAAGGCTCTTTGGTCCACAGGCCTTAGATAAGCCCAGATTTCTACTATCCTTGCCATATTGCCAAAAATATGAGTGAAGCCACCTTGGGCCCTCTGGACCAGCCAGTCTGCCAGTTGAGTACCAAGAAGTGATGCCAGTTGATGCCACATAGAACAGAAAAATTGCCTTGCTAAGCCATGCCTGAATTGTAGAACCACAAAATGCATTAGATATAATCAAATGGTTGTTGCTTTAAACCACTAAATTTTTGGGGTAGTTTGTTAGGCAGCAAGATACCTGGGATGGATATTAGGTGAACTGTATACTCAATAAAAATGTGAAAAACTCTGGACAAAATAACAATAGCAAATCACTCAGGGAGGGATTGAGAGAAGTGTTTACAGAGCAGTCAAAATGCTAGCATGGTTAAGATGTTACTTATTTCAAGTGGCATTGTTCCTCATTTGGTCTTCCTCTTCTCACCTTTACTGTGTGAACCATGGGAAACGTTTTGATTAGAATTTGAAAACTGACATCTAATAAATGTCTACTCTGCCAGATGTTGAGCTAAGTGCTATATTGTGTTATATCACCTTTATAACAACCTTTTGAGTTAGGTATAATTATTCCCATGTTATAAATGATGGAACTGAGGCCAAAGGGGGTTAGGTAACTTGTCCAGGGTGGACTAGCTGGAGGTTAGGTGCAGCTGTGTCTGACTTGAATGCCTCTTTCCCCCAGGGTTGGATGGCACAAGACTGAGATGCATTTGCCCACAGGCCAGACAAGGTTCTGTGAGCTAAGGGCTCTCTTCCTCTGTTCTTTTTCTTCCTGGGAGGAAATGGGCATGGCTGATGTCATTGGCCTGAGTTTTTAAGCTACATCTCTTTTTATATGTAGTCTCTGATAGAAGGGCTAACAAAGACCAGGATACATGCAAGTAAAGAGGTACAGGACCAGGGTACTGCACACATGCAATGAATTGTTCTTAGGCAATAGGCTCAAATGTACAGTTGACCCCTTGCACAGACAAAATTCCATGTATAACACTTGACTCCCCCAGAACTTAACTACTAATAGCCTGCTGTTAACTAATAGCCTGCTATTGACCAGAAGCTTTATTGATAACATAAACAGTCGATTAACACATATTCTGCATGTTATATGTATTCTCTACTATAGTCTTACAATAAAGTAAGTTAGAGAAAAGAAAATGTTTTTAAGAAAATCATAAGGAAGAGAAAATATATTTACCATTCATTAAGTAGGAGTAGATCATCATAAAGGTCTTCATCCTTGCCATCTCCACATTGAGTAGGCTGAAGGGGTGGAGGAAGAAGAGGGCTTGGTCTTGCTGTCTCAGAGGTGGCAGAGGTACAAGAGGTGGAGGAGGCGGAAGGGGAGGCAGGAGAGGCAGGCAGACTCGGTGTAACTTTACAGAAATACATCATAATTTCTGTCTGACTTTCTTACTTTTTCTATTTCTCAAAACACGCTTCTATAAGGCATAAATCCTTCTTCAACCATTTGCTTTCATTTCAGTGCCCATATCATAGAAGGCTCCACACTGTAAAAGAAGCCAGGATCAGTCTTGAATGATGGGAACCCTTCTGCTGGATTGTCTAATGTCAATTTGTTTTCTGGCACTGCTTATTCCTCATCTTCTGGCCCTAGTCTGGAAGAACTCATCTTCCTCAAGTCATCTTCAGTTAATTCCTGACATCTAGTATCTCTTGAATTTCTCCAAGATCTGTATCTTGAAGCCCTTTATCCCCCACCCTTTTTGCTTAGTCGTAAATCCTGCGAAGTCATGTACAGCACCTGGACACTATTTTCTCCAGCAGGGATTTATCACTTCAGACTTGATGGCTTTCATGGCTTTTTTTATAACAATGATGGCATCTTCAATTGTGTAATCTTTCCAGTCTTTCATGGTGTTCTCTCTGTTGGGGTTCTCTTCCATGGCATTGACAATCCTTTCCATAGAACACTGTGTGTAATGAGCCTTACAGGTCCTCATGACCCCTTCATCTAGAAGCTGAATTGCAGACATTGTGTTTGGGGGCAAGCAGACCACTTCAACACCTTTGATGTTGAACTCATGGGGTTCTGGGTGGACAGGGGCATTGTCCAATATCAAAAGAACTTTAAAAATCAGTCTTTTACTGATAAGATACTTCCTGACTTCAAGGACAGAGCATTAACGGAACCAATCTAGTAAAAAGGCTCTTACTGTCCAGGACTTCTTGTTGTACAACCCAAAGACCATCAGCTGGTTTTTATCTTTTCTCTTCAAGGCTTGGGGGTTAGCAGCTTAATGGATAAGGGCAGTCCTGATCATAACCTGACTGCATTTGCACAAAACTATAAAGTTGGCCTGTCCCTTCCTGCCTTGAATCCTGGTGCTTGCTTCTCTTCCTTACTAATGAATGTCCTTTGTGGCATTTTTCCCCAGAATAGGACAATTTTGTCTGTACTAAAAATCTGTTCAGGCAGGTATCTTTTCTCCTCAATGATTTTCTTAATGGCATCTGGAAATTTGTCTGTTGCCTCTTGGTTGGCAGAAGCTGCTTCTCTTGCTATCTTGATATGTTTAAAGCCAAACCTCTTTCTAAAATTATCAAACCATCCTTTGCTGGCATTGAATTCCCCAGCTTTAGATGTTTTACTTTGCTTTTGTTTTAAGTTGTTATGTAATGACCTTGCTTTTTCTCAAATATTAGTCTATAAGGTAGGCTTTTCTTATGGCAATGCTGCATTCACACAAAAGCTGCATTTTTAATATGACACAAAAAGATATTTTGCAAAAAGTATAAAGTTTTTATGCCTGCAGGTGTAGCTGTGGTGATGGCTTCATGAATTTCCTTTTCTTTTTCTTTTTTTCACAATGGTCCTTACATTGGATTCATTTATCTTGAATTGGTGGACAAACTGCATCTGCAGACCTCAATCTATGGTACATATCAAGCAGTTCATTTTCTCGTAATGCCATGACTTTTCTCTGCTTCTTGGGAACACTTCCAGCATCACTAGTGGCACTTTGTATGGGTCCCATGGTATTATTCAAGGTTTATGGTATTACACTAAACATAATGAAAAATATGTGAGAATCAAGAGAGATCAGTTTTTACTGTGATTCACAATTTACTGGAGAGATGAACTGCTCATGCAGAGATGATTAGTGACACACAGTGTTTTAAGCTAATGCTCACAACACTTGAGCTCACTGCAATAGCAACAAAATTATTACGGTAGTACAGTATGTGTTATAGTTAATTTTATACAGTTATGATTTAATACTGCATCTTTACTTTGTTTACATTTCTCTCCACTATGTATGGCACCATGGATAGTCTGTGTTTGTGTGTATAAGTTTTGATAAATTTTAACTTTTTATAATAGATTTGAGTATATTTTATGGCAGCAAATGATTAAATAGACTAGCATCTACATATACTTTATGATTTGTGCTATACCTTACTTTTTCTTAATTTTTTCCGAAATTTCTATGCTATGCAGTTCATCTATAAGTTTTTTCAAATTGTCATGAATCACCCCCAAATTTTCCAATATAGTCATTGAAAGAATCCATGTATACATGGGCCTGTACAGTTGAAACTTGTGTTGTTCAAGGGTCAGCTGTATTTAATTGACCTAAGAGAAAATTCCATCTTACTCTTCAAGGAGTAGATCTGAGCCTAGTTTTCACCCCATTGAGTTTGAATTACTTGGCTTCTCTGAATTCATCTCTTGGGAGAGAAGCATATTTCAATTCAGCATCTTCTACTGAGTGCCCTGTGAGCCTGGTGTGATGCTAGGCACTGCTGGGGGATACAGTGGTAGACCTGCCACACAGCACCCACCCTCAGGAATTCACCTTCGTGTGCTAATGAATATCACAGAGCAGAGGCCAGAGGAGGGGGGAGTCTGGGAAGGACAGGGAAGGTTTTCTAGAGAAGGTGGCTTAAGATGGGCCTTGAAGGAGTTCGTTGAACAGAGATGAGATTAAGAGTTAAAGAGTAAATAAAAGACCAGGTTGGGAAATGGCAGGAAGACCTTAGTGGCTGGAGTTAGCACAAGCTTGGTTGGTGGAAAACCATTCTGTTGACCTCTTCCTTCTTTCCTGAAAAACTCTTTGTCAATATCCACAGTAAGCTTACTTGTTCTTCCGTCTATAATAAAGGAAAAACATTTGGGTATTAGGTAGAGTTGCCAGACTTAGCAAATAAGAAGACAAGAGGCTCAGTCAAGTTTGAGTTTCAGATAAACATGTCCCATGTTTATAATATTTGGGATGCACATGTACTGAAAAATTGTTATTTATCTGAAATTCAGAATTTAACTGGGTGTCTTGGGTTTTCTCTGGCAACTTTAGTATTATGGAAACATAAACCAACCCTTTGACCACTCCTGTCTAGTCCACAGGTGAAGTGAACATGTTTTGGTTTGGTCTAGTTTTAAAGTTTCAATTTAACCCAGTGTAATAGTTCATGCTGAGACATTATGTTTTGTTTATACATTATTTTTTTCTATTTTTTCAAAAAAAATCACCCGTTTTATCCATTTGTCACCTGGTATCTTCTTGTCTGCCTTTATTCTCTTGATTTTAACACTTTCATGTCTTGCAACTGTAGTTCTGGAAGTTGCTCTGCCTCAACAAAGGTTTGCATTGAAGGAACACAAAGCTCTCACACTTAGAGTCCTTCACCCCCTTTTCCATTTCATGGCAAACTCGAAATGCTTAAGTTTATTTAGACAACCTCAAACAGAGTCCCCATTGCAGAGGGACACATTGAGTAGGGGCTGTGGTGTGGCTGTGGGTCTTCACCAAGCTGCTAAACGAGCTGAAAATGAGGCAAGGAACGTGCAGCGAAAAAAGGTCAAGCCCCGCTCTTAGGACTCCCAGGACATACTGGACTGAGGACATTCTAGTTGTTTCTCCTTCCAATTTGATGGGAGTAGAAATTATAGAGAATTTGAGGTTTAAGACTAGGGAAAGTGGAAGAGTATGTGCAATGAACATAATGAGGAGAGGATGATTCATTTTGACCTAGAGAAGATGAAGGTGATGGGAAGAGTGAGAATTGGGGAAAGTTTCATGGAGGAGGTGGCATTCCTGCCAAGTCCTAGAGCAGTTGGGTAGAATTTTTGCCCCTTTCTTGCCTGTGGAATATCATCTCCTCTGCCAGTCCCGTCCTGTGACTTTGTGATGAGTATAACAGCCCCTAGAGGGGGCAGGGAGACAGCCAGCAGCCTGTTGTGTCTGAATAAGCTGTCAGGGGAGCCCGCCCCACAGGCACAAAAGTTTGCCATGCCCAACAATGCCACCATGCCCTTTGCTCCAAAGTCAGAACAATTCAGCCCCATCTATCTTCTTTGCTTCCTGTAAAACACAGAAATGCTGTTCTTTGAAACTTGGTAAAAGCACCAACCTGCCAATCAGAAGAGGGAAGATCATAATTAATGATAATAGCTTGGTTTTAATTATAGCTATTTAGCAAGTTAGCAGAACAATACCAGTAACACAGCTCGACACTGAATGGGTCGGGAGCAGCCTGCTGCTTCCCTCAGCATTCACATGGTGCCCGTGGAACTTTGCAAGGCTCAGCTCTCTGGAACTGGAGGGATTGCAAGTGAGAGCAAAGCAGCTTGCGCTCCTCCTTCCCGAGCGAGGGCTTTCTGCCTTGCTCTGGTCCATACAATCTGCAGGTGCAGCTGGCAAGAGCCAGTGGTTCCAGAGGCTACAGGGTTGAAGATGGACCTACATTCTCTCGAGGTAGAGACAAGAGCACAGGTGTTCATAGCACAGTGATGCCCCTTAACTGAGCTATCTATCCTGGCCAGACCCAGCACACTGGAGAATTAGCTCTGGAAGCAAATTTAGAGATCCTCTAATCCAGACACTTTCATACCTTTGAAGACCAGAAGAATGGCTCTAATTGAAGAGGAGGGATGAGAAAAAGGCCATGCAACCTAGCTCCCTAGCCTCCATCTTGCCCATGGCTATAGCACCATGATTGCTCTGCAGAACCATTAGGATTCTTTAAAAGAAGTAGTTCCACATTTTATTAATCCAAGGCAAAGGCATTATATGTAACCAAAATGTTTGTACCTCCATAATATTCTGAAATGTAAATATAAATAAATAAATAAGTAGTTCCTCACTCTCATTTTTTCTCAATGTAAATTTTGTAACATACCTATCTAATTTATTATCTTTACCATTCTTAAGTGTACAGTTCAGTGGTAATAAATACATTTGTATTCCTTTTTTCCCTTCATCCCCTCACCCCCCTACCCTTCCTGGCTTCTGGTAGTCACCAAACTAGTCTCTATCTTCATGAGATCCATTTTTTTTTTTTTTTGAGTAATATTTGTCTTTCTGTGCTTGGCTTCTTTCATTTAATATATTGGCCTCCAGTTCCATCCATGTTTCTGCAAATGATAGGATTTCATTCTTTTTATAGCTGAATAATATTCCATTGTGTATAAATGCCACATTTTCTTTATCCGTTCATCAGTTGATGGGCACTAAGGTGGGTTCCATATTTTGATTAGGTATCACCCTCATTTTTAAGGTGGGCGTACTAGAGGAAATGTGGCTTTCCCACACTCAAGCAATTAGATATTGAGAGAATTAAAACCCAGATCTCCTCCTCCCACCCAGGCATATACTCTTACAGTAAGCCTACTTAGGCTGAAAATCCAACTCTGTCTATCCATAGATCCTTGGGCACCTATAAAGTAGGAGCCTAGATAACTCTAAGGGTGGGAGAGAGCCACTAAGCAAATGGCTTTTAAGCCATGGCCCTCCTTGGTGTTCATCAGATTTTATCAGGATCCATGACCCTCAATATTTAAGAACCAAGAACCACTGCCCGAGGTGACTAAGCAAGTCAGGGGAGGGCTCCGACAAACCCCAAGCTTCCGCTTCCTTCTGAACTCAGATCATCACCATGCTCCTGCCCTGGGGCACATCAGCCTTCCTAGCCGGTTCTTCCTCCTTCACAGCTAATTCTGAAATGACCACGGACCCAAGCCAGATAGAAGCTGACAGGCGGCAAAGGCGCAGAGCACAATGAAGAGAAGGCTGCCTCCCCAGGCAGCTAGGGGGACATTTTCTCTGAGACATGACAAAGTGGCCTTGTCATTAATGAGGCAGACATCTCTCCAAGGATGGGTCTGCAGAAAAGATGGCATTTCCCCAATCTCTTTTCTGACAAGGCAGCAAGCCTTTAACAGATGCAGAGGAAATCTGTAGGACGGGGTTTCTTGGATCTGCTTTAAATCTGCCATGAGATGTTGGCAGTTGGAGAAAATCATCTCAGGTGATAAAGAGTTGGATTAGCATCAGATGACTATGAAGCAGTAATTCGTCCCTTTGAAATAATTCAGATGGCCTTTCTTCTCTTTGACAGATGCAGCCCATGAAGTTTCAGCCTTGTTAGTTACCAGATTTACGGGAACTTACTGACTGCTTCTCATCACAGGGAAGAGAAATTTTTCCTTAAAAGAAAAATTTTGGCCTGGAAGTCTTCCTTCTTATTCTGTTTTATAAACGAGCATGTCCTCTGTGTTTCCAAGGAACAATTTTATTGTTTTGGGGAGAAAAATGATAAAATAGGACACCTCATCCTTTGAGTCAAGCTGATGGACCAGTGCCTAGGAGGTGAGTCCTCCAGGCCCCCACTTTCCCATGCTGTCATGCCCCCAGGACACAAATGGAATTTGGGGATTGGTTTGGGAGGGATCTAATGCCCAAGGAGTTGGAACAGAATAGGTTAAGGCAGGTGGCCAGTTCACAGACACTCACAGATAGTCATTGTAAGATAAGGATCTTGCATAGGATGTAAGTCGTCTTCACTAAGTTCACAAGTTAGTTCCATTGGTATCTTTTTCATTGCAAGACCTTTCGATGGAGCGAACAGTGTGTTGCTGCATGCTCAGGTGCACACTCTTCATCTCATAGGGACCAGCACTTTGAGAAGCACTGGGTTATAATGAGAGAGTTTCTTTAAGCTGCTTTGTCTAAAGACAGGAAGTTTTCTAGGCAGGTTCTCTCAGAATCCAGGAGAATTGCTTGCAGAAGGGATTCTTGTACTCTGGATCAAGTCTTTGTGTCCTGGTGCTGCCATGTAGGCCCAAGCTACATGTGAACAGTGGCCCTGTAATACCATGCAGGGGAGGGCCGTGTGCCCTGGTTCACTGAGTTCCAAGGACCTTGAGCTCTGCAGTCAGAGGATGCTGGGGGGAATTGCCTTCCCTAGGGGGACTGGGCCCTGGCTGACCCTCCCTGACATCTGTCCTGCAAACTGCTTGGTTTCTCTCCTTGGACTTACCTATCCAGTGCACTATGCTCCTGTGCAGCTCTTTGCTCCACACAGGGCAGTGGGGCCACATGTGGCCTTCTGGATCTTTGAGTGACGCCTTTTGGCTGAATCCAAATTTTACAGAACAAATCCTTTTAATAATGTTTGGATTTGGTCAAGCGGCAGCACTTGGGGATCTGGAAGGCCACAGGTGGGCTCTAGGCCACAGGTTCCTCACGCCTTCTGGAGTCTCTCCCTGTTCCATCTACCAGCCTCGCCTTCTGAACTCTGGACTTTTGGCCACTGTTGTCTCCTGACGCCATTTTTCTCTTAGACTTGGTAACCCTGTATCTCATACACCTGCCAAATGTAATGCTCCCCAATCCCCACCCCACTCTCTGCTGTGCCACTGCCACTGCACTGGCCAAACTCTTATACTTTTGAGCTTTCCTCGCTCCCTGATCTCATGAAAAGGGAGTTCATTCATCATAGTGATTGACAACTTGTTTATTCTCCAGGGCAGACTAGAAATTCCTAAACCCTGGTAGTGACCTGGGTCCACTGCATCCAGGTTTGAGCTGGGGGAAGTTGTATTAAAAAATACTCCAGCAGGACAGGTCAGCATTTTTGTCCAGAAATGGTGGTTAAAGAACAAAATTTAGGCTTTAGATTAAATCTAGAGTTTACAGATTACCATCTATTAGAGCTCAGGCAGGTCATGTGACTTCTGAACCTCAATTTCTCAATCTCTAAAATGCAGATAATGGCGGGAATGTTGTGAGGTTAATAGATGCAGTGGACAGTGTGCTTAACACAAGGGGTGGCTTGTAATATTAATAGCTCCCATTATGTTCATTCAACCTCCTGGAGACCTAAAGGCCCATAACTTTCTTCTTAGCTTTTCTCTACAGTGTCTGTGCCTCCTGCCCTTCCTGAGTGGGTAGAATACTGCGGCTTCACATTAACATTTCTCAGAGGCAATCAAGTCCTTTACAAATGGTAAACAGGTGGTTTCTTGGTAAACAAAAAGCTGTGTAGTTGATTTATCCTGCAATCCAACAAAATGAAAGAGACAGCTTTTCATTCTGTACAAAGCCATTCTTACTAAACAATGCTCTACTCAGCTTGTCTCCCAAGTTGGGGTGGATGGGATAATGCCCTCTTGTAGTAAACAGGGGGCCCCACCACACTCTGATGGGGTGGTCATGTCCTTCCTGCAGATCTCCTCCTGAGAAGGAGGCCAGAATCCTAGGGCTGGGCAGAGGGAAGAGGGGCTTCTTTACATCTGCTTCACTGGGAGCTGTTCAGCAGCCAGTCATTGTCTGGGGAACAGCCACCTCCTGGATTCTCCCCTAGGATCCCAGAGGTAACCACAGGGAGCAACTCTCCTGCCCTAAAGGCCTGATTCCTAAACTACAGACAGGCAGATCAGAACCAGTGTGTGGGAGGAGTGCAGAAGTGGGATTCTCACCCATAACCTGTTGCACAGTCTGTGAAATTCTGAACCAATTAAATAGTTGGTGGACAGAGGCCTCGTGAATTCATTCAATGAACAATGGACTGACTTACTCACTGAATGAATGAATGAACAAAAGAACAATTATTTATTTAATACCTACTATGTGGCAGGCATCATTCTAGGCAGGAGGGCTACAGCAGTGAACAAAATAGAAAAAAGTCCCTGCTGTCATGGTGTTTATATTCTAGAGGGGAGAGCAGGCAATAAGCCGAGAAACACAGATCAGGTGGTAACAAGGGTCAGGGAGAATGAAGCCTGGGAAGGGACAGAGAGGTCCCCATCAGGGGGTGGTGGTGCTCGTTTGTATAGGATGGGCAGGGAAGGCCTCTGGGAGAAGCTGACATTAGAGAGCAAGAATGGGCATGATCTGAGAACCATAAGGACATCTGGAGGAAGAGATTCCAGGCAGAGGGAATAGCAAGTACACAGGGTCTGAGCTGGGGATGGCCCATATCAGTCCCCAACTTCAGCTTATATACAGGCAGAAAAATTATATGTTTATTATGTTTATTTCTGATATGTAAATGTGACACCACGGGGGTCAAAGGAGATAAATAACTTCATTGAACTTCAGTTTACTCATGTGTGATATACATGTGCTGGATTGGATTAACTCTAAGCTCCCTTATAGCTTGGAGACTTTGATTTTTACTGTGGGTGCTGGGAGGTTAGATATTTCAGAAAGAAGACAGGACCAAGGAAGCTGAGAGAAATGGAAGGATGGACAAGAAAAAACTGGATGTGGGACAGGGCCTGAGAGTTGGTTCAAGGCAGAGGTGGGGTCAACCACCACTGAGCATTCTCAAGGGAGAAGGGATCACCACCATCACCATCGTC